>JAPVLO010003091.1:0-25705 GCA_027257055.1 Cephalopachus bancanus
GTTTTCAATCTCCCAAAGTTTGAAGGGTTCTCATCTCTTAAGAAATATAAAAGAAATAAAACATTTTACGCAGAGGACTGAAATTAATGTGGTACCACTTAACATGGCATGATAGAAAAATCTTAAATTTTCCCCTAACGTGGTGTTCTGCAACTTCCACTTTATTGCTTATTTTATAAGAATAAAATAATAGTTCTGGTCCAAAAAGAATGATTACCCTTGATTAGAGCCAGTCTTAAAAAACTAATTCATAAAGATAGTATAAGGTTTCAAAAATATGAAACCCTTCCCATAAACTTTTTAAAACATCTTGCTACAAAGAATAATAAATTGACAAAATAGATGGATGTATGGATGAAGGGATGGACAAAAAAATAAAGGAACATACTTGCTCCTCAAATTCCACATTTAAATCTCCTTTGTTAATGGATGACTTTGTTTCTTTCATTATGAAGAAAGTAAAACATTATTTGACAGGACTGCCTTTAAATCTAGACTCCTTTCCTATTCAGTGATGTTCTTCTCCTTTGTCTCTTTTGTCTTCTCCTTTGTCCTTTATTTTTAAGGACAACTATCTCACCCCCACTCCCAGTAAAAGCCTTAAAAATGTCTGTATGAAGTATTTGTTCACTCCTTAGTTGTATATCCAATTTTTTCTTCTTCATTAACTCTGGAATGACATCACAAAGTAATATCATTATTCATATTATTCATATAACAGCCAAAGATTATTAAAAAGTTACTATTTCTCGGGAAAAAAAAAAAACAAAGAGGGTGAGAGTGGGCAACCTAGTCTTGCTCAAGTTTCAGGGGAAAATGTTTCCAGTTTCTGTCCATTTAGTAATATGCTAACTGTGGGCTTAATATAGATGGTACTTACTATTTTGAGGTATGTCCTTTCTATGTTTTGGGTGTTGGAGGGTTTTTATCAAGAAGGGATGCTGAATTTTATCAAAATCTTTTTCTGCATCTAATGATATAATCATGTGGTTCTTATTTTTACATCTGTTGATGTATTTAATTACATCTATCATCTTGCGGATGTTGAACCAGTCCTGCATCCTGGAGATGAAGCCTACTTTGGGCATGGCGATGATCTTTGAGATGTGTTTTTGGATCCGATTTGCTAGAATCTTGTTGAAAATTTTTGCATCTATGTTCATAAGTGATATTGGCCTGTAGCTCTCTTTTTCTGTTGCAACTTTACTTGATTTGGGTATCAGTATGATGTTAACTTGGTAAAATTATCTGGGGAGAATTCCATCCTTCTCATTTGCCTGGAATATTTTAAATAGGATTGGTATCAGTACCTTCCTGTATGTTTGTAAAATTTCACTGGAAAGCCATCTGGTCCAGAGCTTTTTGTTTGTGGTAGTTTTCTTATGTCGAAGCCAATTTCCTTGGTCTTTATTGTACATTTAGTGTCTCAGTGTCTTCTTGTTTCAAACTTGGGAGGTTTGTGATGTCAGAAAGTCCTCCATTTCATTTAGGTTTTCAAGTTTGTTTCCATACAGGGGTGCATAGTAATTGCTGATAATCTTTTGTATTTCTTCATGGACAGCTGTGATTTGATAACTTTGCATTTCTTTTTTTTTTTAAAATATGAAAGTTTCATTTTGGGAATAAATGTTTGTGGGCTGCCATACATATATGCAAGAATTTTCATAAATTCCATGTCACTCCTACTGTGTTTACAAAGGTTACCCAACGATTTATGTCATGGCAAGCAGAACAACCAGTGAAAAGCAAATACTGAGTTACAGGTGGTGATGAAATCAGTCTGTGCAGATTTCAGGGGCTTTTGATTCCCCTGCATCTGTAGATTATAAAAACAATTATCAATAATTAAAGGCAATTTATTCACTATCCTTAACAGGTCCAAATTCCTTGACAGAGAATTAGAAATTTAAGTACTAAATAGTACTAATTGAAATTATTCCATTACTTTCAGAAGTGTAAGAAAATCAGTTTGAGCTTGTGTTGTTTTTTTTTTCTTTTTTAGTGCATGCTATGATACACCATTATTGCATAAGTGAAAGAAGGTCTTTGAGTTTAGAGTTATCATCTTCTCTTTTTGACAGAAATAACGCTTTGATGGACTTTTTTTTAGAAAAGTTGAGAACATAGCTATTTATAAGTGTTTTTCAGGTATGAATAAAGAATGACTTAAAGTAAGCGACATAGTTTTTACAATAATACAATTAAATGGTAACCCAATTAAAATGATTAGTTACCCTTGGCCATAAGAGGGTACCCTGTAGCATAGCATATTAAAAATACTTTAGTGCTGAAGACAGCAAAATAACATTAAACTGAACTTCAATTCTATTTTAGCTTATTTGTATTTTGAGTTTTGAATTAAAAACGTTCAAATACAAAATCTAGTTTTTGTGAAAAGTGAAAATTTTGTTTTCCTGTTAGTAATACAAGGTGAAAAAGGACCATATGTGAAAAATTTAAAAATTATATAATTGATAAGAGTGGATTCAGAATAAACCTAGTACATATTTTGAATTTTATAAAATATACATATTCATGTTATTATAAATATAAGATAACAGTTATACTATAATTAATATACTTATGGAGACAGAGCATGAATATTTATTCTTATCAAAATTTAAAAACAAAGTTTGGTAAAGTATAGGATACTTTCTTATTATTTCTTAGTATACATCATATCTTATTTCCTGAACACAGAATATTCACATTTGTATGATGTCTTAACATCGTTACTTTAAAATTTTACCTAATTTTAATGTAATGATAACACTGTGACCAATTTCGAACTCTATAAAAGACAACTTTCCAAAAAATGTTCAAGAGAGATTTATTTTGACTAACACAACTATCAAGCTTGGCTATGACTTTGAGGCCCAGAAGGTTGGATAAGGAAAACTTAAAATAATGATAATGATAAGAAAAAAAAAGAAAGAATAAAAAGCAAAACAAGGGGCAGAGCTTAAGATGGCCAGTGAGAATCTCCACAAAAGCAAGCGTCCATAAAGACTCTCTGCATTAATAGCATGCACTGGTGGAGAGTGAAAGTCTGTCTGAGTGGAGACTCAGGTTCATGCACGTGGAGCCTCCCTCTGAGGGTGACTGCAAACGCCCACTGCCCTGAGATTGGAGCTCAGGCACGTGCAAGATCGTCTGCTGCTCGCAGGAATCTCCTGACAACAGTCTGCTGAATCAGTCTGCTGATTCTCATCACCAGGTACCTGGCCCACACATCACCTGTCATCAGCTGGAGCCCTGGATCTGATCAGCTGGAGAGAGAGGATTGGGGAGAGCCAGAGAGGAGCCCCACGCCCAGTAAGGAGACACTGACCACAGACATTTTTTTCTGTCCCAGGACCAGGCAGAGACCTGCATTGCCCCTCCCAGCTCTGCCAAGCTCAGCCCAGCCTCCAACATGGGACCTAAGGTCATCTCCTCAAACTGGGAGAGACAGAAGCCCCTCCCCCATGCTGGATCAAACATAGGTCGGATCTGAGTGCAGACTTGACAGGCAGCAAGCAAGCCAGGTGAGTTCATATCTGATTCAACTTCTTCCCACAGTAGGCCTAGGGCATCTGACCCAAACTGTGAGCACATCAGCCTGCACTGAGAGCTAGAGATCAGAGCTGAAAGGACATTGGACTCACAGGAACGACCTCAGAGCGAGTTTGGTTCCTTGTTTTTATTTTGTTTATTTATTTTTTTACTGTATTTTTATTTTTTTATTTTTATTTTTTTATTATGAAGTTGTGGGGTACAGTTAAGGGTTAGGTATACAATTGCTTTCATTCAGGCACCCTGTTGATATGGGGTTTTCCTGTTCCCAGACAGATATTTGCTACTGTTAATCCATCTCCCTCCCCGCACCATAGTTTCCAGTACGGTCAGTCATTTTTGTATAGTATTGCATTGAATGTTTAAGGTCCATTATATGAGTGAGAACATGTGATACTTGGATCTTTGTTTCTGTGAGAGGTCACTCAGTGTTATAGACTCTAGTTCCATCCAAGTTGCTGCGAAATTCATGATTTTGTCTTTTTTATGGCTGCGTAGTATTCCATCGTGTATATGTACCACATTTTTAATCCAGTCCTCTTTTGATGGGCAGCATGGCTGTTTCCAGGTTCTTGCTATTGTGAACAACGCTGCGATAAACATGCGTGTGCAGGTATCTTTTTTATAGAGTGATTTGTGTTCTTCACGATATATTTCCCCAAAAGGGGGATTGCGGGGTCATATGTGAGGTTGGTATTTAGAGCTTTTAAGAATCGCCACACTGTTTTCCACAGAGGTTGCACTAGTTTACACTCCCACCAACAGTGTAGAAGTGTTCCCTTTTCACCATACCCTCTCCAGCAGCTGTTATTTTTGACTTGTTGATAATTGCCATTCTGACTGGGGTTAGGTGGTATCTCAGTGTGGTTTTGATTTGCATCTCCCTGATGATTAGTGAGGCTGAACATTTCTTCATGTATTTGTTGGCTGCTCGGATGTCTTCCTTTGTGAAGTGTCTGTTCATATCCTTTGCCCATTTTATAATGGGGTTGTTTATTTTTTTCTTTTCAGCACGTTTGAGTTCCTTGTAAATCCAGGATATTAAGCCTTTGTCAGACCTGGAGTTGGCAAATACTTTTTCCCAGTCTGTAGGCTGTCTCCCTGCTCTCTTGATGGTTTCCTTGGCTTTGCAGAAGCTTGTCAGTTTAATAAGGTCCCACTTGTCTATTTTCTCTCTTATGTGCTGTGGGTTTTGGGTTTTGTTCAGGAATTGGATGCAGTTCCGATTTCCATGAGGGTATTTCCTTCATTTTCTAAGGTTCTTATGGTTTGAGGTTTTATATTTAGGTCTCTGATCCATTTGGGAATTAACCTTTGTGCATGGGGATAGATAGGGGTCCTGTTGAATCTTCTACATGTGGTCAGCCAGTTTTCCCAGCACCATTTACTGAATAGGTTCTCCTCTCCCCAGCGGTAGGTGGTGGAGGCTTTGTCAAAGATGAGTTGGTTGAGAAATTGAGGTTTTGCTTCTGGAATCTCAATTCTATTCCATTGATCTATATGCCTGTTCCTATACCAATACCAAGCTGTTTTGATGATTGTAGCTTTATATTAAAGTTTGAAGTCTGGTAATGTGATACCACCTGCTTTGTTTTTTTTTTTTGTTTTGTTTTTTTTTTGCTGAGGATTGTTCTGGGTATTCTTGGACTTTTGTGTTTCCATATGAATTCCTGCATTGTTTTTTCTAGGTCTGAGAAGAATGTTGCTGGTAATTTGATGGGTATTGCATTGAATTTGTAGATTGCCTTAGGTAAGATGGACATCTTCACAATGTTGATTCTTCCGATCCATGAGCATGGGATATTTTTCCACTTGTTTGTGTCAACTTTGATTTCTTTGAGCAGTGTTTTGTAGTTTTCCTTGTAAAGGTCTTTCACGTCTCTGGTTAGGAAGATGCCAAGGTATTTCATTTTTTTGTGGCTATTGTGAATGGAATTGTGTTTTTTATTTGGGTTTCTGTTTGTTTACTATTGGTGTAGAGAAATGCGATTGTCTTTTGTACATTTATTTTGTATCCTGAGACTTTGCCCAAGGCCTTTATCAGTGTAAGGAGGTTTTTGACAGATTCTCTTGGGTTTTCAAGGTATACAATCATGTCATCTGCAAAGAGAGATAACTTGACTTCCTCTTGTCCTATTTGGATACCCCTGATTGCCTTCTCTTCTCTGATTGATCGAGCCAGGACCTCCAATACTATGTCGAACAGGAGGGTGAGAGTGGGCATCCTTGTCTTGTTCCAGTTTTCAGGGGAAATGGTTCTAATTTTTGTCCATTTAGGAGTATGCTCATTGTGGGTTTCTCGTAGATGGCTTTTACTATTTTGAGGTATGTTCCCCGTATGCCTAGATGTTCAAGGGTTTTTATCAAGAAGGGGTGCTGGATTTTATCAAAAGCTTTTTCTGCATCTAATGATATAATCATGTGGTTTTTGTTTTGACATCTATTGATGTATTTAATTACATTTATGGTTTTACGAATGTTGAACCAGCCTTGCATCCCGGGAATGAAGCCTACTTGGTCGTGGTGGATGATTTTCAGATGTATTGCTGAATCCAGTTTGCTAGGATCTTGTTGAGAATTTTAGCATCTATGTTCATCAAAGATATTGGCCTGTAGTTCTCTTTCCTTGCTGGATCTTTACCTGGCTTGGGTATCAATGTGATGTTGGCTTCGAATAATGATTTGGGGAGTGTTCCATCTTTTTCAATTGCCTGGAATACCGTCAGTAGGATTGTTATCAGCTCCTCCTTAAATGTCTTGTAGAATTCTGCTGGAAAGCCATCTGGTCCAGGGTGTTTTTTTTTTGTAGGAAGTTTTCTTATTACGTAGTCGATTTCCTTGATTGTTATTGGTTTATTTAGGGTCTCAATCTCTTCTTGTTCCAACTTAGGTAGGTTGTGTGATGTCAGAAAGTCCTCCACTTCCTTAAGGTTTTCAAGTTTGTTTCCATACAAGTGTACGTAGTAGTCTCTAATGATCTTTTGTATTTCTTCAGGGTCAGATGTGACTTCATCTTTTGTGTTTCTGATTGTGCTTATTTGGTTTTTTTCTCGTTTTTTCTTGGTCAGTCTAGCTAGGGAACCATCGATCTTGTTTATTCTTTCGAAGAACCACCTTTTTGTTTCATTGATTTTTTTCTATTATCTTTTTGTCTTCTATGTCCTGGATTTGGGCTTTTATTTTGGTGATCTGGATTCTTCTGCTGAAATTAGGGTTTTATGGTCTTGCTTTTCCAGCTTCTTTAGGTGCTTGTTCGGTTGTTAATTTCTGTTCCTTCCATTTTCCTCATGTGTATTTGTGGGGATAAAAATTTCCCCCTTTTATTACAGCTTTTAAGGCATCCCAGAGATTTTGGTAAGATGTTTCTTCATTTTCGTTTGTTTCCAGGTATCTTTTGATCTCTGTTTTGATGTCATCACTGACCCAGGAGTTCTTTAGCATCATGCTGTTTAGTGTCCATGTCTTTGTGGGTTTTGGGGGGACTTTTTTGGTGTCAATGTTTATTTTTATTCCACTGTGGTCCGAGAAGGTGCATGGTAGAATTTCAGTCCTTTTAAATTTGCTTATACTTGATTTGTGTCCAATTATGTGATCGATCTCAGAATATGTTCCATGTGGTGATGAATAGAATGTGTATCTTGTGGTCTTTGGATGGAGTGTTCTATAGGTATCAATTAAGTCCATTTGGTCCAGAGTCTCATTGAGGTTCCGGATCTCCTTGCTGATTTTTTTGTCCTGATGATCTGTCTAGGGTTGTGAGTGGTGTATTAAAGTCCCCAGTTATTATGGTGTTAGAGTCAATGTCTTTCTTTAGTTTTCCTAGAAGTTGCTTTATGAATGTTGGCCCACCTATGATGGTTGCATATATGTTTAGGATAGGTATTTCTTGTTGATGGAGTGAGCCTTTTATCATTATGTAGTGGCCCTCTGTATCTTTTTTAATTTTTGATAGCTTAAATGGTATTTTGTCTGAAATTATTATCGCGACTCCTCCTTTCTTTTGTGTTCCATTCGCCTGAAAATTTGTTTCCCATCCTCTTACTTTGAGTCTGTGTATGTCCTTTCTAGTGAGAGGGGTCTCTTGAAGGCAGTATATTGTTGCCTGGTGATACTTTATCCATTTTGTCATTCTATGTCTTTTCAGTGGTGCATTTAGTCCATTCACATTCAGACTAATTATTGAAATGTGAGAGTTCGTCCCTATCATGGAGTTCTTATTGAGTTGTTTTTCTTCCACTTGGCTTTTTCTTTTTCTTTTTTTTTTTTTTTGTCCCTCTTTTGGTTTTGGGGTTGGTTCGTGTATATTTTATTCTTTTACCTGTACTCTTGTGAAGAACGTTGTTCTTTTTTCCTTTTCTTCTGTGTATAGTACTTTCTTAAGTGTTTCATGTAGAGATGGTTTGGTGGCAGCATAAGTTCTTAGGGATTGGATGTCTGGGAAAGATTTTAATTCTCCCTCACTGATGAAGCTTAGCTTGGCCGGTAGTTTATTCTTGGTTGAAATTGTTTATCTTTTAGGACTTTGAAGATAGGGCTCCAAGCTCTCCTAGCCTGCAGGGTTTCTGCAGATAAATCTGCTGCTATTCTGATTGGTCTTCCATGGTAGGTGATCTGGCCTTTTTCTCTTGCTGCCTTTAGGATTTTTTCTTTTGTGCCTACTTTATTTAGGCGAATTATTATGTGTCTAGGAGTTGGTCTTCTCATTTGTTGTCTTGCAGGGGTTCTCTGAATCTCTTGTGTTTGAATTTTTGCATCACTGATTAGATAAGGGAAGTTTTCTTGAATGATCTCATGGAAAGTTTGTTCCAATGTGGTCTCTGTTTCTCTTTCTGCCCCAGGGGAAACCGATTATTCTTAGGTCAGGCCTCTTGAGGTAGTCACTCATCTCTTGAAGGTTTTGTTCTGTCTTTTTGAGCTTATTTTCTGTGTTTTTAAGAGTTTGGGTTATTTCTATATTTTGGTCCTCAAGCTCTGAGATTCTTTCTTGTGCTTGGGTAATTCTGCTTTCCATGCTCATCAATTTGTTATTTATTTCATTCACAGTATTCTTTATTACTGTTATCTCAGATATCAGCTCCTTCCTAGTTTCTTCTTGTGTCTCCTCAATTCTTTTTAATCTCTCCATTATTGTTTTGATATCTACATTTGCAGTTTGAGACCTTTCATTCTGGGGGCTTTTCTTTGTTTGCATTCCAAAGTCAGTTTTCTCAGTGTATGCTCTCCCAGGCGTCTGGGAGAGACCCATGCTCTTATTCTGGTTTTTCTTCATTTCTGTAGATTTTCCTCCCTCTCCCCCTTTCCCTCCCCCTCTTCAATTCTGTTTTTGAGGGAAGGTGGGGTTGCTTTTATTTCTCTTCTACAATGACCTGTTCTTCCTTATGAGGGTCTTCTGGCTTTGTTCACTTTTCCCTCTGCTTTACAGTCTGTCTATTCAGCAGTATGCAGTCTTGGTTCCTAGATTTAAAAAGGGGGCATATAAAAGATGAAAATAATGGAGGAAGGGGGGGTCAATAGGGAGTTAGAAAGAGAGAAGTGCGAGAGGGAAAACAAATATACATACCAACTACCAGGTGAGAAAGAGACACAGAGCTGGGAAGAAGTGAAGAAAGACAGGTAAGAAAGGTTCCCTAAAGAATACTGATAGCTACACAGAGACAGGCCAATAAAATCAAGAAACAGTGTAAGTCAGAAGGTAAACACCAAATGTGATCTAAACCAGCAGTTTCAATTGATAAAATCATAAGTCAAAATAAGCGATCAGACTAGAGTCACTTCTGTGATCTCCGATTCCGGCCTCTCCCTTTTGTTTTTCATTGCAGCGTAGGGTGGGGCTTTGTCTCTTTAGGAAGGCGCTGTTGCCTTAGGGAAATGAGGTAAAGTTTGTTGATAGGTGGGCAGGGCAATGGAAGTCTCTGCCTGGATAATAGCAAGGTAGTTTACCCAGATCTGTTTTTCTCCACTTGTCTGGGTCCCCCAGCTTGGGGTCTCGCACTGGGTGCCTCAGCCAGGGTGGGCCCGGAGTTCCAGAGCTCCAAAGCTCCAAAGGGCAGGCAGTGGGCGGCGAGAGTGGCTCTGGGCCCCCCACAGGGTACTTCAGCCAGGAATGGGACTGGTGTCTCTGAGGGGTGGGCGCCCAGAGTCTCCCTGTGTGACCGGTGGTGCCGGGTGCTGGGCTGGAGACAATGCAGCCTGGGAGAGAGCCGGAGGGGGCAGGGACCCAAAACTCCCCGCACGCAGTGGAATAGCAGCGGCAGGAGGCTGCAACATCTGGCCTTAGGAAATGAGGTAAAGTTTGTTGATAGGTGGGCGGGGCAATGGAAGTCTCTGCCTGGAGAATGGCGAGGCAGTTTAAGCAGATCTGTTTTTCTCTGCTTGTCTGGGTCCTCCGGCCTGGGGTCTCATGCTGAGTGCCTCAGCCAGGGTGGACCCGGAGTTCCAGAGCTCCAAATTTCCAAAGGGCAGGCGGTGAGTGGTGAGAGTGGTGCTGGGCCCCCTATAGAGTACTTCAGCCAGGAATGGGACCGGTGTCTCTGAGGGGCGGGCGCCCAGAGCCTCCCTGTGTGACCGGCGGCTTGGTGCTGGGTGCCCAGGCTGGAGACAATGCAGCTGGGGAGGGATCTGGAGGGGGCTGGGACCGGAGACTTCCACACATGCAGTAGAACAGCAGCAGTGGGGGGGTGCAATATCTGGCCCTGCGTGGGACTGAAGTTCCCGGGCCTGGCACCAGCACAGTTGGTGGTGGGCTGGGGGATGGGGAAAGAGAAGTAATAGCCTTTTTGGGAACTCACGTTCAGAGAATCTCACCAGTTCACCTATGCCGTTGCCATCTTGCCTCCGACTCCAACTTTGCATTTCTAATTGTGTTTGTTTGGGCTTTTTCTCTCTTCTTGGTCAATTTGGATAGGGGGTCTATCAATCTTAATTCTTTCAAAGAACCAGTTTTTTGTTTTGTTGAGTTTTCTATGATATTTTTTTTCTTCTGTGTCCTGTATGTAGGCTTTTACTTTGGTGATCTGGATTCTTCTGCTAAAGTTAGGATTTTGGTGGTCTTATCTTTCCAGATCCTTTAGGTGATTTGTTAGGCTGTTATCTTGTAATCTTTCCACTTTCATGATGTGTGTTCATAGAGATATAAATTCTCCTTTTAGAGTTGTTTTCATGCATTCAAGAGGTTTTGGTAGCATGTTTCTTAATTTTTATTTGTTTCCAGGAAACTTTTAATTTCTGTTTTGATTTCTGATTTGACCCAGTAGTCATTTGGCATCATGCTGTTTGGTGTCCCATATCTTTGTAGGTTTGGGGAATTTTGCTGGTGTTCATATTTACTTTTATTCCACTGTGGTCTCAGAAGGTGCAGGGCAGTATTTCGATCTTTTGAAATTTGTTTATATTTCATTTATGGCCAAGGATGTGCTCAATCTTGGAGTATGTTCCATGTGGTAATTAGAATGTGTATTCTGTGGTTGTTGGGTGGAATACTCTGTAGGTATCTGTTATATCCATGTGGTTGAGTGTCAAGTTGAGGGTCTGGATCTCTTTGTTGATTTTTTGCCTCAATGATCTATCTAGGGTTGTTAGTGGGGTATTCAAGTCCCCTGCTATAATAGTGTTTGAGTCAATTTTTTTTTAGTTTACGTAGTAGTTGCTTTATAAATGCTGATGCTCCTGTGTTGAGTGCATATGTGTTTAGGATGGATATTTCTTGTTGATGGACTGAATCTTTTATCATTATGTAGTGTCCTTCCATATCTTTTTAAAGTTTTGATACTTAAAGTTGTTTTCTCTGATATTAAGATCATGACTCCTGTCTTCTTTTGTGATCCATTTTCCTGGAAACTCATTTTCCTTCTTCTAACTTTGAGTCTGTGGAGTTTCTTGTGGTGAGATGTATATTTCTTGGATGCAGCAAATTATTGGGTCATGGTTTTTTATTCAGCTTACCATTCTGTCTTTTCAGCGGTGCATTTAGTTCATTCACATTCACACTGATTACTGAAATGTGATTGTTTATCCCCATCATGAAGTTCTTATAAAGTATTTTCTTTGTTTGTTTGTTGACTTTCTTTTAGCTTTTGGGTCAATGCATGCATGTGTTTTCAAGTTTGTGGTTAGGATGTCGTCTCTGTTGATTCTGTGTTTTCCTGTTGTCTTGGGAAGTGCATGGTTATTCTTTTTTTCTTTCATCAGTGCTTAATACCTTTTAAGTGTCTCTGGTAGAACTGGTCTGTGAACAGCATAATCTCTTAGGGATTGGCTATCTGGGAAGGATTTTAATTCTCCATTACAGATGAAGCTGAACTTGGATGCGTAGGAAATTCTTCACTGAAACTGTTTATCTTTGAGGACTTTGAATATTGAACTCCAGACCCTTCTAGCTTGTAGTGTTTCTGCTGATAGGCCTGCTACTATTCTGATCTGTTTTCCCTGGTAGGTAGTCTGACCTTTCTCTCTTGCTGCCTTTAGGAATTTTTTTCCCTTGTGCCTACTTTGTGTAGGTGAATTACTATGTGTCTAGGAATTGGTCTTCTCATTTGTTGTCTTGTGGGGTTCTCTGTATCTCTTGTGTTTGAATGGTCACGTCTCTGGTGAGAAAAAGAGAGATCTTAAGTAAATAATCTAACATTGCATGTAAGGAAGCTAAAAAGACAAGAGCAATCTAATTTCAAGATCAGTAGAGCAATGGAAATTATCAAAATAAAACCACGGCAAAATTAAATAGAGCCCCAAAATATCACACAAAGGATCAACATGATGGAAAGCTGGTCCTTTAAAGGTAAATAAAAATTTACAGACCTCTGCCCAGATTTTTTTAAAGGAGACAGAGAAAATTCAAACAAACACAATGAGAAATGAAAAAGTCAGTGTTACAACTGATCCTGAAGAAATGCAAAAGATGATCAGAGATGATTATGAATATCTGTATGCAAGTAAGCTAGAAAATCTAGAGTATATGGAGAAATTCCTGGCATCACACAACATTCCAAGATTGAAACAGGAAGAAATTGAAAGCCTAACCAGACCAATAGTAATCTAAGAAATTGACTCAGTAATAATAAATCTCCCCCCCCCAAAAAAAGCCCTGGGACAGATGGTTTCTCGGCTGAATTCTACAAGATGTACAAGAAAGAGATGATTTCAACCCTATTGAAAGTATTCCAGAGGGAGGTTGGGAAGATGGCAGTTGAGCCAGTCAGACTTTGCGAGTCCTTGTGTGAGTGAGTGAGTGTATGGAAAATTTTGTGTATGTGCTCGTGAGTGAGTAGGTGTGTGAGTGGCTGAATAAGTGAGGGCTATGGAGCTAGCAACCAGGGCTCTTCCGTGCAGCAACTGGTGCTGCAGATGCTCGGCTTGGACCCTAGTGATTCCCGGGATGCAGAAGCTGAGCGCCATTTGTTAATCAACAAAATTCTTCCTGGGAAGAAAATGCTGGGAGAGACTGACTAAGTGGGGCCTCATGAACACATGGTCAAGGCCCTCCTGGTGAAGCAGCTGGTGCTGCAGTTCTTCTGCCTGATCTCTAGCACATCCCAGAATGCAGAAGCCAAGCACCATTTTTTTAATGGACAAAAGTTTTCCTGTGAAGAAGCAGTGGGGAGAGTCTACCGGCTCAGATTCTGAGCCTCACCACTGCAGCAGTAAAGACTGCTGGCTCCAGGCAGCACTTCAGTGCCTGGCCAGACACTGGCAGCAGGGAAGCCCAGAGGCAAAGTCCCACTGGAGAAGACAAAAGAGGCACACTTCCAACATCTTGAAAATAGGGCAGTAAAGTACTCCAACTTGCTCACCATGGAGCAACAGACTTGAACTCTGTGACTGGCAGATCAACTACTCAGGAATTGATCATGAACCAGAGGAAATATCCTGAAAGCACAAACTTCAGAAGGCCCTGATGAGTGCTGAGTCTCAGGCACCCCAACCCCTAGCCTGATGCAGCCACAAGAAAAAGGTTTGGCCAGAAAAAGATGAGGAAGAACTCCAAAGATATCAGTGGTGAGTCCAGGGCTGATCCAAACCCCCTCCTCCTCAGCAGTCCTCTGAATCTCAGACCCACACAGCTGGCAATGACTAAGCAGGACAAACGCAGGTGGAGCCTGGATGTCAGCCACAATAGGAGACCCCATTCCAGGATAGGCCTTGCTGGGGCACCCCCGTGAGTAGCAAGAACATACCTGGGGAAGAGAAAATCCTGCACCTCCCCACTAAAGAGGATCTCTCCGAGTGATACAAGAGTGAAGGGGAGTACTGCAGCCCCGCCCCCACTGCCCTTCCTCCTTCCTTGCTCCAGACAATTGGGAGAGAGTGAAATAAGTGGATGCTCTGCAGGAGATAGCAGAGCAGACAAGAGAATAGGGTTTTTTCTTTCTTTTTTTAATTTTTAAAAAAATTAAATTTTTTTTGCCTGTTTCTTAGTTAAATTATTTTAAAAACATGTTTCCTTTGTGCATGAATGTGTATGTGAGGGTTTGATTTGCATCCCTCTCTTTTTTCTTTTCTTTTCCTTTTTCTTTCATCTTTTGTTTTTTGTTGTCTGTTTATGTGTGTAGGTGAATGACTTAGTGTTCATCTTTCAGTTTTTTTGTTGTTGGTGGTTTGTTTTTGCTCTTTTGTTCTTCTCTTTTTTATTTTTATTTTTTAGGTTACGGTGTGTGTCAATATACATGTGAGGGTTCAATCTGAATTCCTTTGCTTTGTTTTTTGGTTTTTTGTTGTTGTTTATTCTTTTCCGGTCTTTCTGTTTTTCTTCTCCATTCATTTTGTGCTAGGTGTGTGTGTGTGTGTGTGTGTGTGTGTGTGTGTGTGTGTGTGTGTGTGTGTTTAGTTTTCCTGGTTTTTTATAGTTGTTGTTTGTTTTGTTTCACATTGTTATTTCAGTTTGTTTTGGAGTGTGTGCGTGTTTGTGTGTGTGTGTGTTCAATTGTTTTTTGCTTTGGTTACTGCTTTCATTTATCTGTGGTCATTTTTCTTTTTCTATGTTTTCTTTTAATTCTTGTCCATCTTATTTCATTCTAGTTTTCTCTGTGATCCTCATTGATGTCACCGTATCTTGGACTCAGGGGGTACACACACATATCCATTGCATTGACATATAGAGTGGGTGTGGGGAATGGGTCTCAGGGAACACATACTATAATCAGTGAACATTGTAATTTTCAAGTAGTTTCTGAATCCTAGCTCCCCATCACCTACCATATTCAACTTTCAAAACTACAAGAGACAGCAAGGCTTACCACCCAGTCCTGTTTCAAAATAGAACAAATACAGAGCATGGATCAGGGAAGAATAGAGGGCTGAACAAACATCAGAAGGGAAATACTCTCCAACTGACACTGAATAACTGAACTAAAGTGAAAGGCAAGAGATTTGTAACAAATGAGGAAAAACCATAGGAAGACCATGGGTAATTTCAAGAGTAACAAAGAGAAAACCCCTGAAAAATCAGACCTGGGAGCCCAAATGATGGAAGTCACCAAGAACTGGCCCCAGAATAGGACATGGCTTAGGGAATGGATGGAAAGAGTGAATAAAACTCAAGAAAGAAAAGATGCAACACTGAAAGAACTTGTAACAGAGATTTTGACCATAAAAATTTCATCCTGGAAATAAATAACAAGATGACAAGCATAGAAAGCAGAATTAATCTAGTTGAAGAAAGAATCTTGAACTTGAAGACCAGAACATGGAATTAGCCCATTCTGTAAAAAACATAGAAAGAAAACTCAGAAAGAAAGAACAAAGTCTACAAGAAATGTGTGATTATATCAAGAGACTAAACCTCTGCCTGAATGGTATACCAGAAGAATAAAGGGAATTGGAAAACACCTTGGAGCAAGTATTCAAGGAGGTTATCCAATAAAACTTCCCCATCTCACCAGAGATGTGACCATCCAAACACAACAGATACAGAGAACCCATGCAAGACATCAAATGAAAAACCAACTCCTAGACACATAGTAATTCACCTACACAAAGTAGGCACAAAGGAAAAAAATCCTAAAGGCAGCAAGAGAGAAAGGTCAGACTACCTACCAGGGAAAACCAATCAGAATAGCAGCAGACCTATCAGCAGAAACACTACAAGCTAGAAGGGTCTGGAGACCAATATCCAAAGTCCTCAAAGATAAACAGTTTCAGTGAAGAATTTCCTATGCAGCCAAGCTCAGCTTCATCTGTGGTGGAGAATTAAGATCCTTCCCAGATATCCAATCCCTAAGAGATTATGCAGTTCACAGACCAGCTCTACAGGAGATGCTTTAAAAGGTATTATGCACTGAAGAAAGGGAAAAAATATATAACCACACACTTTCCAAGACAACAGGAGAACATAGAATCAACCAAATAAAAAGCACAATCCCATTCACAATAGCCACAAAGAGAAAAAAAAAATACCTTGGCATCTTCCTAACCAGAGAAGTGAAAGACTACAATGAGAGCTACGGAATACTACTCAAAGAAATCCAAGAATTCACAAACAAACGGAAAAATATTTCACGGTCATGGATAGGAGGAATCAACATTGTTAAGATGTCTATCCTACCAAAGGCAACCTACAGATTCAATGCGATACCCATTAAATTACCAACATCACTCTTCTCAGACCTGGAAATGACAATACAGAAATTCATATGGAATCATAAATAACCACGAATAGCCAAAACAATCCTTAGCAAAAGAATCAAAGCAGGAGGTAACACACTTCCAGACTTCAAACTTTACTATAAGGCTACAGTCATCAAAACAGCCTAGTATTGGTACAAGAACAAGCATATAGACCAAGAGAACAGGATAGAGTTTCCAAAAGCAAAACCTCAATTTCTCAACCAACTCATCTTTGGCAAAATCTCCACCATCAACCACTGGGGAGAGGAGAACCTATTCAGTAAATGATGCTGGGAAAACTGACTGATCACATGCAGAAGATTGAAAAAGGACCCCCACCTATCACTATACACAAAAATTAACTCTAAGTGGATCAAACACCTAAACATAAATCCTCAAACTTCAAACTATAAAATTCTTAGAAAATGCAGGAGACACCCTTATGGAAATTGGAACCGGCAACCAATTCCTGATCAAACTCTAAGTGCCCATACCATAAGAAATAACGTAGACAAGTGGGACCTCATCAAACTGACGAGCTTCTACAAAGCAAAAGAAACCATCAAGAGAGCAGGGAGACAGCCGACAGAATGGTAATAAATATTTGCCAAATGTATATCTGACAAAGGCCTAACATTTAGGGTCTACAAGGAACTTGAATGTGCCAAAAAAAAAAAAAAAAAAACCAAACAGCCCCACGAAAAAGTGGACAAAAGACATGAATAGACACTTCTCAAAAGAAAATATGTGGGCAGCCAACAGACACGTGTAAAAGTGCTCTGCCTCACTAATCATCAGAGAAATGCAAATCAAACCACACTGAGATACCACCTAATCCCAGTTAGAATGGCCATCATTAATAAAACAAGCAACAACAGATGCTGGCGAGGATGCAGAGAAAAAGAAACACTTCTACACTGCTGGTGGGAATGCAAACTAGAGCAACCTTTTTGGAAGACAGTGTGGTGATTTCTGAAAGAACTAGAAATTGACCTTCTATATGACCCTGCAATCCCCCTTTTGGGAATATACCCGGAGGAACACAAGTCATTCTACAAAAAATATACCTGCACACGGATGTTTGTTGCAGCTCTATTCACAATACCAAAAACATAGAACCAACCATGCTGCCCATCAAAGCTGAACTGGATAAAAAAATGTGATACATATATACAACGGAGTATTATGCAGCCATAAAGAAGGACAAACATATGGACTTCACAGCAACTTGGATGGATTTAGAGTCTATCATACTCAGTGATCTACCACAGAAACAAAGAACAGAGTACCATACGTTCTCACTCATAAGCGAACACTGAACAATTATAATACTATAAGAAAGAGATTGATAGTAATGGGAAACTGCCAGGGGATGGGGGGTAGGATTGTCAATTGAGGGAAACTGCCAGGGAAGGAGGGGCACACCTCATCAACAAGGGTATCAGCATAATGAACATTTGTCACCTAACCCCGAATTGTATCCCACATCTTAAGTAAAAAGGAAAAAAAAGTATTCCAAGCAATCAAGAAGGAACTAATTCTCCCCACCTCATTCTACGAAGCCAATAACATCTCAATACTCAACAAGGAAAGAAAAGTTCAGGTCAATTTCCCTGATTAACATGGACACAAAAATTCTCAACAGGATTCTAGCAAGTTGCATCCAGCAGTACATACATTACAAGGATCATTTATCATGATCAAGTGAGCCTCATTTCTAGGATGAAAGACTGGTTGAACATACTCAAATAAATAAATGTAATTCACCACATAAACAGGTGTTGTAAAACCAAGAACCGCCTGATTATCTCAGTAGATACACAAAAAGCATTAGACAAAATCCAACATCCCTACTTGATAAAAACCCCCACACACCCAGGCATTGAAGGAACTTTCCTCAGAACACTAAGAGCCATCTATGATAAACCTGAAGCCAACATTATGCTTAATGGGCAGAAGCTAGAAGCATTCTCACTAAGAACTAAACAAGATAAGGATGCCCACTCTCATGCCTCCTATTTACCATAGTACTGAAAGTCCTAGACAAAGCAAACAGGCAGGATAAAGGAACTAAGAGTATGCAAATAGGAGAAGAGAAAGCTAAATTATCCCTCTTCACAGATGATATGATTCTGTACCTAGAAAAACCTAGAGAGTCTGTCAAAAATCTTCTTGCACTGATAAATCACTTTGGTAAGGTCTCAGGACACCAAATTAATGCATAAAAATCAATTGAATGTCTACACCAACAAAAAGCAGGCTGAGAACCAAATCATAAACACAATCCCATTTACAATAGCCACACACTCACACACAACAAAAAATACCTCAGCATTCATTTGACTAAAGCGGTGAAAGATCTTTACAATGAGAATTACAAAACACTGCTCAAAGAAATAAAAAATGACACCAACAAATGGAAGAACACACCACACTCGTGGATTGAAAAAAAAAAGCCAATACCGTGAAAATAACCATTCTATCCAAGGCAATTGCTAGATTCAACAAAATCCTTGCCAAACTACCAGCATCATTTCTCACAGACCTAGAAAACACAATACATAAATTCATATGGAAGCAAAAAAAGAGCCTGAATAGCTAAAAAAAATCATCAGCAAAAAGAACAAAGCTGGAGGCATAACACTTCTAGACTTCAAGCTTTACAACAAGGCTACAAAAACCAAGACAGCATGGTACTGGTACAAAAATAGACACATAGACTAAGTGAACAGAACAGAGAATCTGCAAGTGAAAAATACAGGCCTTTAACCAACTAATCTTTGACAATACCAAAACAAATTGAGGAAAGGAAACCATATTTAGCAAATGATGCTGGGAAAACTGGCTAACCACATGCAGGCAAATAAACCTGAACCCCTACCTATCACCATAAACAAAAATGAACTTAAAATGGATCACGGACTTAAATGTGAAACCTTAAACTATAAGAATCTTAGAAGAGGCCATGTTCTTCTGTAAGCTCTGGCCCTCTCCCTTCTGGGGGAAGTAGATCCTCCTTTTCACTCTCTCTCTAACCTACTTTTTAAATAAACCATATTTTCTAATCTATAAAAAAAAGAAAATCTTAGAAGAAAACTAGGGAACACCCTCCTGGACATTGACCTAGGCAATGAATTCATGACCAAGTCCCCAAAGCAAATGCAGCAAAATCTAAAATTGATGTGACTTTATAAATTGAGGGGCCTCAACAAACTAAAAAGTTTTTGCACAGTAAAAGAAACCATCAAGAAAGTACAGAAACAACCCACAGAATAGGAAAATGTATTTGCAAACTATGTATCTGACAAAAGCCTAACATTCAGGATCTATAAAAAACTCAAATGAATAACAGGAAAAAACCAAAACAAAACAACTCTATTAAAAATTGAGCAAAAGACTCAAACAGACACTTCTTAAAGAAGACATTCAAGCAGTCAACAAACGTATGAAAAAATGCTCAGCTTCACTAATCATCAGTGAAATGCAAATCAAAATTACAATGAGATACCATCTAACACCCAGTAACGATAGCTATCATTAAAAATCAAAACACAACAGGTATTGGTGTGGCTGCAAAGAAAAAGGAAGGCTTATACACTATTGGAGGGAATGTAATCTAGTTCGACCTTTGTGGAAATCTGTGTGTTGTTTTCTCAAAGAACTAAAAATTGAGCTACCGTATGAACCAGCAATCCTATTTCTGGGAATAGACCCAGAGGAACATAAATTGCTCTACCAAAAAGATGCCTGCATGCATATATTTACTGCAGCACTATTTACAAGAGCAAAAGCATGGAACCAACCCAGATGCCCATCAAAACTGGACTAGATAAAGAAAATGTGATACATACACATGATGGAATACTATGCAGCCATTAAAAGGAACACAATCATGTCTTTGCAGCAACAAGGATACTGCTGGAGATCATCATTCTAAATGGACTATCACAGACACAAAAAACTGAATACTGCATGTTCTCACTCATAAGCAGGCAATAAACATTGGGCACGTGGCCACAAAGGTGGATACAACAGACTCTGGGGCACTGCTAAAGGAGGGAAGAATGGAGGGGAGATGGGGGCAAATAACCACCCATTAGGTACCATGTACACAACTATGAGGGAGAGAGGGCTTGCTAGAAGCCCAAATTTTGTGTTTATACAATTTATTTACATAGCAAATACTCACACGTATCCATGTCTCTAAAATAAATAAAAATTTTAAAAAGCATTAATTCAGTGCTTACAAGTCACACTTTACCATCATTTAATTTGACATATCCATCCAAATACACAGCATATATGTATTATTTATAAACACCTTGACAGGGACACACATGCAAGAAGCAAAGTGGGAAAAGAAGGAACATAGCAGAAGGAAAGTGAGAATAAAATGGAGACAAACATGGGCTGGTTGTGAAGTGATAAGACAGCACATGGTGTGTGGAGAGCTGAAGAAATGAGAAGTGATGATAAAGAATTATCAGAAAACACCTCACTTGGGTCGCTCATGAATCTTAACATTGATCAGGTAGGAAAGAATGGTCAGTCTCGTTCCACACAAACCTTACTCCTTTTATTCCTGCTGCTGCAATCCGGTCTACTTAAAATATGAAATTTGAATATCAGTTTTCTCTTTTCCAAGACACCACTTTTCTTTGGTTTTATTAAACTGCTACATTGCTTTTCCTGACACTAAAAAAAAAAAAAAAAAAAAAAAGATATCCAGTGACTCTCCTTAACAAAATAGAAATAAAATATTAAACTCTCCTGCAACTGTAAATCTTCACATTCTTAGAAAATAAGTTCTCAGACAAAAGAGGGCTACCCCATTGGTTTTCTTTTGTGCTTTTTATTTTCATTTCTTATCTCTACATGAGTTCTTTTTAAGTAGAATTGAATAAAACAAGAACAAAGAGAATGCTGACACCACTTGAACTATAAGAGGTGTTTGGAAATGTCTATATCACTCTTTCAAAAGATCCTGTAACATTTGCAGTGTGTTTATTGAAACAATTTATTTGTTTGAACAATTGGATGAAAGCGTCAGCATTTGAAAGTCTAAACATGCAAAACAGCATTTATTTTAAGGTCATGACATATCTAATATTTTTCTCCTCTGTCATTTTCTTCTCTTTGTTTTTCATGATACTAAGCTTCCAAATTAGTTTGTATTTTAAAAATAATATCAATGTATCAGAGATATACATGACTTTAAATTTTATATTTACCATTTCATGTGAGTTTTATAAGAAAACATCAGGATGGGTAGAACCAAAATTATTCACCTATTTTTCTGGATGAGGAAAATAAAAGTGCATTTTTCAAGATCACATGACCAAAAATTGTCCCTCTGGTAATATAAATCAGATTGTCTTATTATTTGCTTCCTTTTAATATTGGCTGTGAACTTGTATTTCTGTTTAGCAGATATTAACTGAGTACCTAACACTCCAAAACCAAGAGCTACATATTCTAAGTACAAACATAAGACATAGTCCTTCTCTCCTCAAGGAAATTCATATCTAATGTAAAAAAGAGACATGTAAATATATATTGCCAATACTGTAAGATACAGAGCTGTATTAAGATAGGTCGCCAAACTTTATAGATAATATGCCCCAGTGTGTTTTCTTATTTGAAAATATTCCTTAAGCAGAAGTATGTATATTTATAAATTATATACAAGCAGGGTCATAATTGGCTAATATCTTAAGACACAAAAATATACTTAGGGTAAAGTTTACTGTTACTATAAAGATATAAATTTATATATAAAAGTCTTCTGCTAATTTTGAAAATTATAGGCCAACATTTTAGAATTATGGTCAAATCATCATGGTTTTTGGATTTGTTTTGTTTGTATTTATCCTAATAATGTGGCTGACAAAATGCGTTCATGTTGTTGTTCACTTGTATTGACATTACTAGTAATACCTTCAAGACTATTTGTAATCTTTTAGAGACATTTTGTGAGGGTTAGTTCATTTCAAACTAGATAATGTGTTTGGAAAATCTAACTTGGAACATGTAAACTGCAATATCTTTCAATATGGTGAAAGTAAACTAATAAATGGCTGTGTCTCTGTCCACTCCTCCATACATTTGTGCCAAGATACTTCATACATATTATATGACGTTCCATGTGGCCCTCTGTCATCGAACAGACCAAGTGATGATAATATTGTTTTTGTATATGTTTATGTGTGTGCGGTTATTTATATATAATTTTGTTATTGCATACAATAAAACATTGATTCATTATTTCATAAGCATAAATAGATATCCATATTCCTTTTTTGTTTTTGAATAGAGAAAAATTTTATCAGCTGACCTAAGGAAAAAAAATCACCATCCTCTAAATTCATGTACTATTTCTTAAAGGGTATCTACAGAATTCTCACCTTGATTCCAAGCAAAATTAGTGGACAATTGTAGTCCGGAGAGCCTCTTTAAGACTGTGCCATTGATACAAGAATACGGAGAAAAAGGAACGCTTCTACACTGCTGGTGGGAATGCAAACTAGTGCAACCTCTTTGGTAGACAGTGTGGCGATTTCTGAAAGAACTAGAAATTGACCTTCCATATGACCCAGCAATTCTCCTATTGGGAATATACCCGGAGGAACTCAAATTATTCTAAAAAATATACCTGTACACATATGCTTGTTGCAGCTCTATTCACAATAGCAAAAACATGAAACCAACCATGTTGCCCATCAAAGCTGGATTGAATTTTTAAAATGTGGTACATATACACAATGGAAAATTATGCAGCCATAAAGGACAAACATATGGACTTCGCAGCAACTTGGATGGACTTAGAATCAATCATACTCAGTGATCTATCACAGAAACAAAGAACAGAGTACCATATGTTTTCACTCATAAGTGGAAGTTGAATAATTATTATAATACTATAAGAAAGGGATTGGCAGTAGTGGGAAACTGTCTGGGAGGGGTGGTGGGATCGGCAGTTGAGGGAAACTGCTAAGAGAGGGAGGGGCATACCTCATTAACAAGGGTACCTGCATAATCAACATTCGTATACTAACCTTGAATTGTACCCCACATCTTTATAAGAAAAAAAGAAAAAAAAAGAATGAGCCATTGATAAATATAATATATGTATTGCTTGCATAACATTTCATTTATGTGCATTTTTTCAAGCATTATACAATAATTATTTTGCATTTGGCTTTTCAATTTACTTATATTTGTGGGATCACTTTCTGGTGGGAGTTTTCACATGACTTTTGAAATAATTGCTAAAATTTAAAACTTTCCTATATTTTCCAAACTACTAGGGTTTCAGTCCAATGTGCATTCTTACATTTATAAAGTTCATATCCTGTGCATGTTATCATGTGTCTTTGAATGGACATGAGAGAAATGAAAGCATTCCCCACATTTGGTACATTCATAAAGCTTTTCTCAGGAATGAGTTTCTTCGTGTTTTCCAATGGAACTGCAACTGAAGGCCTAACCATATCATTCACAAGAATTTTCTTCCCTGTGAGTATTTCCATGTTTTCAAAAAAAGAACAGGAAAAACTGAATGCTTTACACATTTCTTACAGTTGTAATATTTTTCTTCAGTATGAATACTTTCAAGTCTTTAAAAGCAACTGGAAAATTTGAATCTTTTACCACATCTTTTACATTAAAAGCATTTCTCTCCAGTATAAGCCCTTTCACATTTTCAAACATTATTGGAAAAACTGAAGACTTTAACACATTTCTCACATTCATAGGGATCTTCTTCAGTACAAGTTCTTTTACGTTTTTAAAAGGAATCAGAAAAATTGCATGTTTTCCCCTATTTCTTTCCAGTATAAGCTCTTGCATATGTTCAAAGGGAACTGAAACATCTGAAGTCTTTACCACATTTTTTACATTCATAGATTTTCTCTCTAGTGTGCATTCTTTCATTTTTTTGAAAGGAACTAGAAAGGGTGAATGCTTTACAACATTTCTCACGTGCAAAGGGATTTTGTTTTTTTGTTTTAACCACTAGGAACCATTTTACGTCATGAAAGGGAACTGGGACAACTGAATGCTTCCCTGCGTCCCTTACATTTATAGAATTTCTTTTCAATGTCAGTGATTTTGTGTTCACATAGGTAACAGGAATATCCAAATGCTTTACTGCATTCCTTACGCTCACAGCGTTTCTTTTCATTTTGAGTTATTTCACGTATTTGACAAGTACTGGAAAAACTGAAGGCCTTACCATATCATATGGTTTGTATCCAAGGTGACACATGATGTGCCTATCGAGGAATGAATGACACAGGAAAACTTTTCCACACATACTGAATTCACATGGTTTTACACTAGTAGGAATTTTCTTGTTCAGGTTAAGATTTGGAACCTGGGAGATCCAAGACCGCCACCAGGGGGTAGGCGACCTGCACCTCTCTTGCTGAACAGAACAGGGAGGACAAAACCAGCAGCCAGTAAACTCAGGCAACTTAATCAGTTTTGGACAGAGGAAGTATCCTGCATTCTGTAGAGCAGGGGGCCCCAAACCCCGGGCCACTGACCAGTACCAGTTTGTGGCCTGTTTAGGAACTGGGTCACACAACAGATAGTGAGTGGTAGGAGCGTGAGCGAAGCTTCATCTATTTTTATAGTCACTCCCCATCACTCGCATTACCACTTGAGGGCAGCCTCCTGTCAGATCAGTGGCAACATTAGATTCTCATAAGAACGCAAACCCCATTGTGAATTGTACATGCAAAGGATCTAGGTTGTGCACTCCTTATGAGAATCTAATGCCGCCACTGATCTGCACAATAAATGTAATGTGCTTGAATCATCCCAAAACCATCATGCTTGCCCTATCCATGGAAGAATTATCTTCAACAAAACAAGTCCATGATGCCAAAAACATTGGGGACAGCTGCAGTAGAGGACTCTTGGAACACATAGGGACCAACGAATAGAGAGCCCAGGCAGCCAAAGTTGGAGCAGAAGGGCTCCATTCCTGCCAGGTGCTAGGCTCTCATAGAATCTGCAGTTCTGCCTTGTACACAAGAGCGCTCCTGACACTGTCTGGGATAGTTCCCCTCCACTCAGCCACTTGTGGGTTGTCAGACCTACACAGTAGAAGATCTGGTTAGGGCATAGCAGTGAGATGCTGGAGCCCACGTGGAGATGGGAGTCCACCCAATCTTGGAACACCTACCTCTAGTCAACCCTGGAGAGAACATTCCCTCACTGCAGTGCCTGGCAGGCAGCTCTCAGGCTGAGAAAGCTCACCTGTAGGTTGTACTTACTTGGTGCATGCTGCCAGCATCTGGTGGCAAGCCCTTCCTCCACCAGAACAAGAAGGCTTACCTGGCAGCCTCACATGCCCAAAGGATGGATCCTGTTGTGGCAAGGAATCTGCTACTGTTAAGTATAGAGTGGTCTTTGAGATGAGAGGGGGAGTCATGAAAGGCACCTGGAGGTCCTGTCTCAGCAAGAGTGATTCTAGGCTATGAATGGTGCTAAAACTCCTGTAGTGTTCTTGCCTTCCAGAGGGTCCATCCTCCTACTTGATCCCCAC
>JAPVLO010003092.1:0-25879 GCA_027257055.1 Cephalopachus bancanus
GAAGTGGCAACAAGGAGTTAGACGATGCCGAGGGTCAAGAGATGGACGCTTGCTAGAACAGAATGCGGATCCTGGAAGGAGCGGCAGGAAGAGTTGGGAGTGAAGAAGCTTCCGGGGGTGAGGCAGGAAATAAAGTGCAGTCAGCACCAGAGAGCAACAGAGGACGGCGGGATGGAAGGCTGGAGTGTTGCTGATGCTCAGGGATGGAGCCTGATTGCTGTGAGAGGCAAGGTGAGAGAGAACTGACTTCACTTAGCTCCGCTCTGGCCTAGACCTCTGGTGCATCTACATATGGTGGCATCATCTGCGGAGGGTTCTGAACATAACTTGGCCTGGCCTCGAAGGGCTGGAGTGGACCCCTGCGAGGGCTTGAGAGCTGCAGTCGCCTCCTGGTGTTGGAAGGCTGCAGGTACTTACTTACGCTGGGAGCAGGGAGCAGGGAGCAGGGAACGGTGTCGCAGGGCTTTGGATCTGCTGTTCCTTGTGGGCAGCCAGTGGACACACAGTATGCCAGGTCAGAGGTCAGGTGTCGCATCTACACAGGCTAACCCAGCAACTCTTGGACCTCACGGCCTATTGTTCTTAAACATAACATGAGGGGTTTAAGGCCAGGGCGATCCCTCAGGCTAAACTTACCGCAGAGAAGTGAGATGTGGCAGCAGCTGTGCCCTGAATATTATTATGTTGAGATTCACATTTGTGGAATGGATCTGGACGTGTGGAATCAACCAAGTAATGAACATGAAAGACTTGATGTGAACTTCACCGTGTAATGCCAGAGGTGCCGGGGGAAGTCCTTAGCTGGAAAGATTCAGGGTCTGTGAATCCAACTTGAATACCTGCAGTGTGAAATTGACGGACTGAGTGGGGGTCGCCGACTTGAACTAGATGGACCGTGATGGTTGTGGATCAGACCAGACACTCGCAGGAAATGGCTTTACAAAATGGAAAGGACTTAGGCAGTAATTGGATGGGAGGGGCGTGCTCCAGGCAGTGACGAGGAGCAGGCACGTGGGCTTTTGTGTGGAAAGCTCTGTTTTATTTTTAAATGTACAGATATCACAAGCATGCATTCTTACAGTAAAACTTCAGTACAAAAATAGGAGTGTCCCTGGGTGCTCTGCCCTTCCCAGCTCCACAGCCTCATCTTCCTTAGAAGCAACTGGATCCTACCAAACCCCTTCTATGCATTTGAACACAGATGTCCAAATAGAAAGCTGTAGTTGCATTTTGGGGTGCTTTGGTGGGTGGTTCTTTTTAAGTGGGATCTGCTAACTTACAGTCATCTTTATAATTGACTTTCACTTAATGTCTTGGGAGTTTTACCACATTGGTTCATACAGAACTACTTCCTTTTTATCTATTGGTTAGTGCTCCACGACAATATTATGCAAGAATTTACACAAACCATTCTCCTGTTGGTAAACATTTAGGATGTTTTCAGACTTTTGCTCTTATAAAAATAAGTAGCCGTATTTATGCTTGTTTCACAAAGGCAGATGCTTACCTGGCATCAATAACTAGGAGAACTAGGTTGCATTCTTTCGAAGTCATGGCAAGAATCTCCCTTTAAAACATGCCACACCAGTTACACCCCAACAGCAATGGTGGAGAACGCCCAGTTCTTCACACTCGGGCCAATACTTAAGTCATTTTTTATTTTCCAAAGTAAGGGGCAAAAATTATGTTTTGCCATTTTTAACATTTTTTATTTCCCATTCACTTGTCGTGTATTATTTGGGCATTTGTATTTCTACTCTGAACTGCCGGTTATTTTCCACTGCAGTTTGTTTGCTTGTTTTTCCTTTTCTTGTTTTGTAGAGGAATGTTGTGAATACTCTGGGTGTTAAACCTTCACTCTGGATATTAATATGCAAATATATTGTCCCAGTTTGTCACTTTTCTCTATTTATGTTGACTCTGTCATACAGAAGTTCTTAATTTTAGGTAGTCAGTCTTTGATGGGTTTTGTATTCTGTTCAATAACAACAACAACAATATAGGTTGAGCAATCCCTATCCAAAATCCAAAATTTTTTGAGCACTGTGATGCCACCTGGGTGGCTGAGATAGCTTTGCTTTCCGATGGCCCAGTGTACACAAACCTTGTTTCCTGCACAAACTTATTAAAAATATTATATAAAGTCGGGCTCGGTGGCTCAGCCTATAATCACACGCTTGGGAGGCTGAGGTGAGTGGGTTGCCTGAGCCCATGAGTTCGAGACCCGCCTGGCAACTTAGCGAGACCTCATCTCTACAATAAATAAATAAATAAATAAGCCGGGCATGGTAGCGTGTGCCTGTAGTTCCAGCTACTTGGAAGGCGGAGGTGGAAGGATCGCCGGAGCCCAGCGGGTCGAGGCTGCGGTGGCCGGGAGCGTGCCACTGCACTCTAGTCTGGGTGACAGAGTGAGACTCCAACTCAAAAAAAAAAAAAAATTTTATATAGAATCACCTTCAAGCTATGTATACCAGGTATGTATGAAGCATAAATGAATTTTGTCATGAGATGTGGGCTCTGTCTCTAAGATACCTCATGATGTGTATGCAAATATTCTATAATCGAAAACAATTCAAAATCCAAAACACTTCTGGTCTTATTTTGGATAAGTAAGCCATTTGGATAAGAAAGAGCTATATTATTACAGGTTGAGTAGCCCTGTAATAATATAGCTCCACCTGTAATAATAATAGAGTTATTGTTGTTGTCATTACTATTGAACAGAATACACAACCACAGCACCTGTTGTTGAGTTGGGTGCTGTTGTTAGCCCCAATTTCAGATGAGAAGCTGTGGACAGGGAGTGAAGAGCATTGCCTGTGACAGATGGAGTTAGAGGTGGAACCATCACACCAGCCCAGACAGTCTCATTCTAGTGGCTGCACCTTAAATGGATATTTTTTAAAGGTCTTTTTGATGCTAAGATTAAAATCATTTAAATTTATTTTGAATATTTATTTAAATAAATACATAGATGTTTCTTCAGTATTTATATTCAATAAGTTTCTTCTCTTGTTTCCATTTTATTTTTACAATAATTCTGCAGAGGAAGATGGTATCCCATTTGACAGATTGAACAATCAACATTTTTTTATTGCCGTAGGGTGAACACTTTCTCATGTTTCTTAGCCTTTTGGATTTTTTTCCTGTAAATTGTTGATTGCAAATCCTTTGCCTACTCTAGCTTTCTTTTGTAGGAGGTCTTTATATGGTGAAAATCTTTAGAATTTTCAGATTCCACTTTTTAAAAAAAACTTTTTTAAAGAGTTCTAATACATAGAACTTAAGTTAGTGAAGTCATATATCTCTTCAAAAGTATACTTTTTAATTTTTTTATCTTAGACTTTCCCTAAATTTCCTTCTAAATTTGTATGGACTCATTTTTAAAATGTAAAATCTTACTGGAATTTATTAAATGTACATTAAAGATCTAAGAATAAAATTTCCTACATGGGTGATTTTTCTCAGTGCATTTGGTTAATAATCTGTGCATCTTATGTGGAAGCTCACACTGGACATTGCTTTGTGGGTAGTACAGTGGAGTCAGGCTGCCTGGTTTGAGTCCTGGCTCTGCTGTTTACTGTAAGTACAACTTGACCCTCTCTGATCCCATTTCTTCATTTAGAAATAAAGTGAATAACAATGGCATTTGGTTGTTAAGGGGGTTGAATGCAAGACTGACTCTAAAGTCTGTAATGTTCCAGGATAGGGTTGTGTCTTGCCAAGCACAGGATACTGTGCTTAATATTAGCATGACCAGTATTTCCATTGTGTGTCCTCATTTGTATAACCACAGGGAACACTTCACGGAACTGTATGATGTGACATGGGGAAGGGACTTGAGAGATTATCTAGATCGCAGAGATAATTCTCGACACCCTCATTCCTAGACCTGGTTACACATCAAAGTCACCTGGAGGAGCTCTGAAAAGCCCCGTGTTTGGGCCTCACCCCTGACCCAACTACATCAGAATCTCGGGGGCGGATGTTCCAGTCATTTATTTTTAATTAACTTGGTGGTCCTTGAGCAGTTGACTTGGTGTTGGCAAGTAGTTTTCCAGCTTCTGCAAACTTGCCATGTTGGGGTATTTGTGGGGTAATAGATTAGATGACCCAATAGAAAGCAATGGCTTCTTATCTTCCTTGTGTCTGTTAAGTAAGTGTATGAGGATAGATTTTGCCCCTTTCTCCTGGATCATATTTTTAAAGATTTTCATTCTTCTTCACTTTATTTTCTCCAATTTCAGTCAGTATTTTTAGATGTGAAGTTATCTATTTCTTACATATTACAAATAATACTAAGCATTTATACTTCTGGTTTTGGTTGAATACAAGATATTCTTTTTAAAATCTGTTTTGTATGAGTTGTTAATTCTGAAATAATTCTTTAATATTATGTTTTTATTTTTAGAACTTTTTGACAACTACATGCAACAAGATGCCCATGAATTCTTAAATTATCTACTAAATACAATTGCTGATATTTTACAAGAAGAGAGAAAGCAGGAAAAACAAAATGGTCGCTTACCTAATGGTAATATTGATACTGAAAATAATAACAGCACACCAGACCCAACATGGGTTCATGAGATTTTTCAGGGAACATTAACTAATGAAACCAGATGTCTTACTTGTGAAACCGTAAGTATATCGTAAAATTTTGTATGGAAAATAGAATACATTTAAATCATTATGTTAAAAGTTGTCCTTTGAGGAGGAGAGGATGGGAGCTGAACTGGAACGTTGTTAATTCTTAGTGTAGGGTAGAAATGAAAAATGTGTTTTGCAGTTAAAAGGAATCTGCTGCTTATTGACAGCGCATCACTGAGGTGATAGAAAGATGCTTATTACAGATGGAACTATTTGATTTTGTTTCTGTTTAGAAGGCTATAGAACCATGTTGTGGAAATTATATATCTTAGGCCAGGGAGGTATAGATTTTTCTTTTCCTACTATTGTTTAGTGTCTATTGTTGGAATAACAACTAAAGCATGCTGTGTCCACTTGAGAAGGGGAAAATGCCCACTTGCTGGACACTTTGTAAAGACGAATCTTAAACATAGTTATGCCCACAATTAGATAGTACAGCACTTTTGCTATACGTTCTTACCTTGTCATCTGATTTCTTACTGTGGAGTGAAAGATCAGACTTTATTTAATCAATCATCCGTGAACCAACTTGGTCAGTTGAACTAATGATGATCTTGATAGCATTTCTTCCCATTACACACCAAATCCAATTTAGAGTTGGACATTGCATTTAGTTATGTTTCTTTAGCTTCTGTGAATCTGATGCATTTTCATCGTCTTTTTTGTCTGTTAAGACATTAACATTTTTAAAGATTGTGTCCCTCCCCTTTTAATAGAATGTTCTCATATTTAGTTCCTCTAATGTTTCTTCTTAATTAGATGCAGATTATGCATTCTTGACTGGAATAAGGATTATTAATAAATAACTATATATAAATATGATGTGTGATTTGTATATCTTTCTTGAGGTGTCCAGGTTTTTTTTTTTTTATCCACTTTTCACTTGGACTGTTTGTTTTCTTACTGTTGAGTTTCAGTATTTTTTTGTTGTTGTTTTAGCATAATTTAGGATTCTAGTCCCTTACTATATAGGTCTTTTGTAAATGTTTTCTCCCAGTCTATGGCTTGTCTTTTCATTCTCCTGTTTTTGGCAGAGTAGAAGTTTTTAATGTTTTAATTTTCAGTTTTTAATGTTAGTGAAGTCCAGTCTTTTTTCATGGATTATGTGATTGGTGTTGTATCTAAAAAATCATCAATAAACTTGTGGTCACTTAGGTTTTCTCATATGTTATCTTCTAGGAGTTTTATAGTTTTGTATTTTATGGTTAGGTCTATTATCCTTTTTGAGTCAATTTTTGTATAAGGTGTTAAAGAAGGTCTATGTCTAGATTAATTTTATTGCATTCAGATGTCCAGCTTTCCCGCATTATTTGTTGAAAAGATTATCCTTTCTCCATGTAACTGCTTCTGCACCTTTGTTAAAGATGAGTGGACTATGTGGGTATGTTTCTGGGCTCTCTGTTGGGTACCATTGATCTGTGTCTGTGCTTCGCCAGCACAACGCTGTCCTGTTACTATAGCTTTAAAATTTGTTTGTCTCCTTTAATATTGTCTCCTTTAATATTGACTTTGTTTGTCTCCTTTAATATTGTGGTGGCTGCTCTGGGTCTTTTGTGTCTCCGTATGAACTTAGAATCAGTTTGTTGATATCCACAAAATAACCTGCTGGGATTTTGATTAGGGTTTTGCTGAATCTGTAGATCATGTTGGAAGAATGACATCCTGACACTTCAAGTCTTTCTTTTCAAGTATATGAACCGTCTCTCCATTTGTTTACCTCTTCTCTGATTTCTTTCATTGGAGTTTCATTGTTTTTCCTTATATAGAATTTAAATATATTTTGTTAGATTTATACCTAAATATTTCATTTTGGCAGGAGCTAATATAAATATTATTTATTCATTCAGCAAATCTTTATGGTTCTGTCATGAATAACACCATAGGATCTTTAAATAAAAGCCATAACTCACAACAGCAAGTGATCTGTTGAATGTTGATTTACATCGATTTTTTTTAACAATAATCAATCATTTGTAAAATGATTGCTGTCACTATTGTAATTTTAATTAATGGAGAACACAATACTAGTAAATAAAATTCTCTTTTCTAAATAAATTCTTAGTGGTGAACCTCTTTCAGATCAAGTGAAAGAGAGATAACTAAGTGCTTGACTTCATTAGCAGCAGCCTGTGAAGATGTTTTGGGACCAGAGAAGGATGCTTTTGGGGTGTGGTCTTTTCTGCTGGCCCAAACAGCAGTTAAATGCAGTGATGGCTTGACTGGACAACATTTGATGTTGGGAGTTGGACTGAATACTCCTCTTTATTCAGTCGAATTATCTGTAATTTTTGTTTTAACAGGGGTTTTTGAGATGTCTCTTATAAGAAAAATTTTGACATAATTGAGTTTCAGACTTTAAGAAACATACTGCCCAGTTATTAGAAAAGTATTTCAATTGGAATGGTAGTTGTAATCAGAGAACTTGGCAGCTGCTTGATATTCATTAGAATGGAATTTGATCTGGGTTAAAAGATGTCAGACTGCATAATTCAGCCTTCTTCAATGAAAGAGAAAATAGTTGAATTTGCTCAGCATGTTGAATAGTGCAGCAATGGGCGCAGCTGACCAGGTAGACTTGGAATCCTATGTGGAGGACTTTGAGATGCTCTGCCAACACCTTTGACGTTTATTTTTAGCCTGAGAATGGCAGGGGTTGAAGATTCAACATTTTTAAGGGAGATGGTGATGTCAGCCATCCTTGTTCATAGTGCTTAAATATGAATTCATGTGATTTGTAAGGGATAGATGCTGATTTCTTTACTCGGTCCTCCTGTGGCTTGCAATATATCTTTGCAGATAGTTTCCTGAGAATTAAGAGTGTGAATTGAGAATATTTCCTCAGACTTTAAGTCCTCATCATGGATGCAGCAAATGATCGTAGTATCACGCCTTTATCCAACTGAGTTGAAGGGATGAAAGCCAGGAACTTTCAAGAATGAATATATAGTATTTCTTTGTTCAGCATTGCACAGATATTTAAGTACTGGGTAGGGCTGGTGGAAGATGTGTGAACCACGAGTCTCTGATCTCACAATGCTCATATGGCAGCAAAGGCTGGTCTTAAAGTCTGGGACAGTGTTGTGATAGGTGTGAGGTGAGTGAGGGAGACCTTGTCCAGGTAGGTGGGAAGGGTTGGGAAGGCTGGGAGGGGCTTTCGGAGGGGCTCAGGTTTTAGCATTGTGATTGTCCATATCTCACTTGGTAGGAGACTGGGTTTTTGCAGCCCCCTTTTCTGGTGTTCTCTGCTCGGTGAGGTTCTTTCTCAGTCCCTTTTCTTTGCGTTTCTCTTCCCGTTTATTCTTTAAGTGTGGGCGTTCCCCAAGGTTTCGTTGTGGGTTACTTCTCTCTTTGCATTGGGAGGATCATGTTTCATTTTCATGATCACATGTGTTGATTAGTCCTAAGTCCAGATTTCCAGCCTTGACTTCCTCTGAGTTCTAGACTGGGGTATCCCCAGACTGGCTGGGATGCGACGTTAGGACATACTAACCCCCAGCAACCAGGCGTGTTGACAGCCGTTTTGAAAAGAGAGATGCTGCTCTACTTGGTGACCAGCTGGCACCAACCCAGTTACAAATACATACAGAACAACTCAGGTGATGCAGAGAACCCTGTGATGCTCTTCACATAATCATACACGTGAAGGTTTAAAACGAAGACCCTTAAGGCAATGTCTGAGAACTTCAGTTTAAGAAATACAAGACTTTTGAGCAACAGCAGTCAGTGTCATCTTCACCTCTCAAGCCTACACGGGCCCTGCCTGGTGGCTCTTGCCTGCCTGTGCCGTGCTGTCTTGTCACCCAGCCCACTTTCCTGCAGAACTGGGCTCATTATTTTTCCTCAGCCACATCATATTTTCTTCTTTTTTCCCCCCTTCTTTCTCACTGGAATTTTTGAGATCCAGGTCACCTATTTTGTAGTGTTGCTGTACTGTATATTGTACAGTGGGATGGCATCTTCTGTGGGGTTTAGATTCTAAGGTCAAGACCAGGAGGGTCAGAATCACCTCCCTTCACCTATAAAACATGGTATGCATGGTGCCCTAGTGTTATATTTGCGTAAATATGGAATATGTGCAACCACATAGTCAGAACCTAGTGTACTGAGCGTATACCGTAGACGCAGAGGACAGGAAGGCCTCTGCTCTCCTGCTGTGGAGTCAGAGTGGCTGAGAGGCACAGGGAACTGAGTGACTGTGTCTCCCCTTGCGAACGCCTAGGAGTTGGACTCATTGAAGGAAACAACTCAGAAATGTGTGTCTCGAGTTCCGTCCTATTCCAGTTCACACAAGCAATACAAACTTTAGTTTTTATAAGGCAGTTTACCTATCAGTCAAACAGAACTTTATGTTAGGTTTTTTCGGAGAAATTAAAGTAGGTCATAAATGAAGATTGTAATTTGGTATTTGGGGCTACAAAGTATTTTTTTAATGATAAAACAATATACATGTCATGTCCTTTGTAAACATTCTCATTGCCTCGGCCTATGTTTTTCAAGAATCAGTGTGTATGGTATAGTTTCATGCTTTACAACACACAGAGATTTTAGAAAATAATTAAATTTCACATCTTACAAGCCTTTGCCAGTGAGATAATCATTACATATGTACAAGTGATATAGGTTATTTATTCAGTGACCTTTGTGTAATCCAAATCAAGTAGTTTTCTTCTGACTTCAGGAAAAAGAATTGTTTACCTATTTACTACTATTAATAGAATGCATTCAGTTATGTTAATTGGGAACTGTGGTTTGCTACTGTTTGGGAAATCAAAGATATAAATTACTGTTTTTACAGATAAGCAGCAAAGATGAAGATTTTTTAGACCTTTCTGTTGACGTGGAACAAAACACATCAATTACTCACTGCTTAAGGTGTGTGTAGAATTATTTATTTTGAAATTTAATAATTAGTTTTGGATAGAATATTTTAAAACAGATACATGATTTTCTGGTATATACAAAATAAATTTATTTTGAATTTCATACAGGGGTTTTAGCAACACAGAGACTCTATGCAGTGAATACAAGTATTACTGTGAAGAGTGTCGCAGCAAGCAGGAAGCTCACAAACGGTAACTGGTGCTGTGTGGGTGGGTGTTCAGTGATGTTTTGGCAATGGGTGTTGTAGATGGACTTAGAAAAGTGAGCTATGAAAATTACACTGAGTACAAGTTCTTAACTCTGTCACAAGCTCATTGAGTATTACCAGGTAAATGGTATTCCACGTGATGCCTTTGTTATGAAGACTGTACCCACCAGTGATTTTTCTAGGTTTAGTGATTATGTAATAATCATAACCCAGTCCAGTTAAAATAGTAGGCCTTGAAGCTTTCTCCTTTATGTGGACTTTATTCTTGGTGGGGGGGAAGGGGTGAGAAAGTGCTCCCTCCCCCCACCCTGTTTCTGCTTTTCCACATAGGACATCGCACATTCTCTTAGCAGGTTATTAAAAGACTGGTTTGGTGTCAGGGAATGGAGTCTTCATCCTCGGTACTTTACTTTTCATTTTGAAACAATCTCAAACTCAGAAGAGAAAAGTTGCGTGAATAGTCTAAGGATGCTTCCTTACCCAGCACATTGGACCGTAAGCCCCTGATAAGTGCCACATCCATCCAGTCAAAAGGGGAAACATCGATGTGCTATTGTGATCTCAGACCTTATTGTGGTATCACCAGATGTCCCAGTAATATCTTTTATAGAAGAAGGATCCAGGCCAGAACCCACACTCCATTCAGTATTCTGTCGCTCCGGGTTTTTTTTCCAGTTTGTAACAGCTCCTCAGTCTCTTCTTGACTTTAATGATCTCGACTCTTGAACATCACGAGTTTGTTGCTGTAGCATGTCCCTCATTTGGCTGGGGTGACAGGCATGTGTCACCACTCCAGACTAGTTTATTCTATTTTTTTTTTTAGAGTTCCCTGTGTTGCCTAGGCTGGTCCCAAATTCCTGACCTCAAGCATTCTTCCTGCCTCGGTCTCCAGAGTAGCTGGGGATTATAGGTACAACCTACCATGACCACTGCATAGTTTTTTTTTTTTTTTTGAGTTGGAGTCTCACTCTGTCACCCAGACTGGAGTGCAGTGGCCACTCCTGGCCACCGCAGCCTCGACCTGCTGAGCTCCAGCGATCCTTCGCCTCAGCCTTCCAAGTAGCTGGAACTACAGATGCGCGCTACCACACTCGGCTAATTTTTGATTTGTTGTAGAGATGAGGTTTTGTCAAGTTGCCCATGCGGATCTCGAACCCGCGGGCTCAGGCAATCCACTCACCTCGCCTCCCAAAGTGCTGGGATTACAGGCTGAGCCACTGAGCCCGGCCTGCATATTATTTTTTTTGTATACCATACATCTACCCGTTTTCTAAATCTAACAACTTGGATGTTTTCTCTGTTACAAGCAATGCTTTGCAAACACACCCCTTACATATTTTTAAACTTTTTTTTGAGTTGGGGGGGTCTCACTTGGTGTCCCAGGCTAGAGTGTAGTGGTGGCAATCTTAGCATAGGTGATCCTCCCACTTCAGCCTCCTGAGTAGCTGGGCCTACATACATGTGCCACCATGCCTGGCTAATTATTTTTTGTAGAGACAGGGTCTCACTATGTTGCCTAGGCTGATCTAGAAGTCCTGACTCAAGCAGTCCTCCTGCATCGGCCTCCCAAAGTTCTAGGATTATAAGCATGCACCATGGCCCCGGCCCATTTCTTTATTTTTGTAGGATAAGCTATGCATGAGTTCCTGGAAAGACAGTTATACAGAAATTATATATTTCTCATTAGATTCTCTTGTCAACCCTAGTGAAAATTTTAAAGTGTGATAGCAGGCTGATCAGTTAATCTTTTTGGACCTTATTTGGATTAATCCACTTCTTAGGTCTCTACCAGCTCTCAGAGTTTATTGTTTCTAGTTTCAGAATAACAGAATAAGCTTGTGTTGAATATATAGACCGTAGTTCTTCCTAAGGAAACAAATCAATTTGAGTAAAGAAGTTTCACTCTGGGAAGGACAGAGCTCAACCATCATTCCAGTGAGTGCAGAACAGCATTTGACAAATTTTAACACCCTTTTATGATAAAATCACTCAGTAAACCAGGAATAGAAGGAAATTACCTCAACCTAATAAAGGCCATATATGAAAAGCCCACAGCTAATGTCATACTCCGGGGGAAACAATGGAGAGCTTTTTCTTTAAGACAGGAACAAATACGGATGCCCACCCCGCCCCCCCACTCAGCATAGTACTGGAAGTTCTAACCAAAGCAATTAGGCAAGAAAATGAAACAAAAGGCATCCACACAATTGAAAAGCAAGAATTAAAACGATCTCTTTTTACGATGGCATGATCTTGTATTTAGAAAACCCCATAGTTTCCCACAAACAAACTGTTAGAACTAATAAACACATTCAGCAAAGTTACATACATGATACAAAGAACACACAAAAGCCACCTGCATTTTTATACACTAACAGTGAACTAATCTTAAAAGGAAATTAAGGAAACATTCCATTTATAATAGCATCAAAAACAATAAAATATTTAGGAATAAACCTAATCAACATGGCAAAAGACTTGTACACTGGAAATTAACGATAATATATTGCTTTAAGAAATTAGATATAAATAAATGGAAAGACATCCTGTGTTCATGAATTAGAAGACTTAACGTTGTTAAAATGTCCGTATTACCCAAAGCAATCTGCAGAATCATTGCGATCCCCGATCCCTATCAAAATGACATTTTTTTCTGAAACAGAAAAATCATCCTAAAATTCTTACAGATTCACAAAAGACTCTTGATAGATGAAGCCCTTGAGACAGAAGAACAAAGCTGGGAGGTATCACACTTCATGATTTCAAAATATATTACAATGCTACAGTAATTAAAGCAGTATGATGCTGCCCTAAAAACATATAGGCCAGTGGAACAAACTAGAGAACCCAAAATAAACCCACACATATACAGTTAAGTGATCTTCAACAGGGACAACTTGAACACAAAATGGGGAAAGGATAATCTCTTCAACGAATGGTGCTGGGAAAACTGAATTTCCGCATTCAGGAGAATACAGCTGGACCCTTACCTAACATCATCTACAAAAATTAGGTCAAGATGGATTAAAGATCTAAAGAAACTATGGAACTTAGATGAAAACATGGGGGAAAAACTTTATGACCTTGGATTAGGCAGTGATTTCCTGCATATGACTACGAAGGCACAGGCAACAAAACGAAAAATAGACAAATGGGAAAGCATCCAGCTTTAAACTTCTGCAAAGCAAAGGAAACAGAGTGAAAAGGCAACCTGTGTAACCATAGAAAATATTGGCAAGACAGACTGTGGCTCACACCTGTAATCCCAGCACTTTGGGAGGCCAAGATAGGAGGATCACTTGAGACCTGGAGGTTGATGCTGCAGTAAGCTGTGTTATACCACTGCACTCCAGCCTGGGCAACAGATCAAGACCCTGTCACTAAAACAAATGCACATACACAAAATAAAATCCAATTTAAAGATGGGCAAAGGACTAGAATAGATATTTCCTCAAAGAAGATATGCAAATGGCCAACAAGCATAAGAAAAGATGTTCAGCATCACTAGTAATCAGGGAAATATGAATCAAACTACATGAGCTCTCACCTTCACCTGTTAGAATGGACACTATCAAAAAAGCAACATGTTACCAAGGATGTGGAAAAATTGGAACCCTTGTACACGGTTAGTGGGAATGTAAAATGATGTATCTGCTATGGAAAACAGTATGGAGGGTCCTCAAAAAATTAAAAACAGAACTCCCATGTGTTTCAGCAGTCCCACTTGTGGATATATATATACTCCAAAAGAATTCAAAACAGGATCACATTCATGTTCATTTCAGTGTTATTCACAATAGCCAAGAGGTGGAGACAGCGTAGAATATCTATCAACAGGCGAAGGGAGAGAGCAAACACAGTGTATGCACACCATAGAATGTGACCTGGCCTTTCAAGTAAAAGAACTCTTGTTATATGTGCAGCGTGAAGGAACTTAGGATATTATGCTAAGTGAGAGAAGCCAGTCAAAAAAGACAGCTGCTGCTTGATTCCACCTAGATGTCTGAAAATGTCAAACTTTCAGAAGCAAAGTAGAGTGGTGGTTGCCACAGGCTGGGAGTGGAATACAGGGAGGCAGTTGTTCACTGGATGCAGAGTTTCATTGAGGAGATGAAAATGTATCTTATGTGCAGTAATGTTCCTGTAGTAAACATGACTGTGGTGCACACATAAGTGGTGAAGATTGTAAATTTCGTTGTATTTTTAACCACAATAAAAATATGCACTTGGGGCCTGACTGCTGCTCACGTATCCCTATTGGCATCAATATTTAAAAATTATTCTTCCAAGAAGGTTTAATCTGGGAGCATTGAAGGATGATTCTGGGAATGTTAATAATGTGCCACAGAACAAGTATCCCATGTGCAAATGAATGTGCTGCAGAATTAAATTTTCTCTTAGATATTCGTGTTTTATATTGTAGACTCTAAGAAGACTCACAGCGTAGAGGAACTGTAACGTTATCTAGCCTTTTCCAGAATTTATTTGCACAGAGACTCCTTTTCTTATAGCATGCCTAGTACACTATACACAGCACAGTTCAGGAAAGATCCTGGTTTGGGATATGTGACTCTGATAAGTACGTGGGCCCCCTGGGAGGAGAAGAGTAGGTAGGGGAGGATGGGCTTCCAGGGGAATGGTACTGAGGAAGGACTGAGGTCTTTATTTCAGCTGTTGTTTTTCCTGTCCTCGGCATGTGAGGGGTGGAGTAGGGTGGGGGCAGGACTGAGGTACAGGCATGCCTCATTTCATTGCACGCTGCTTTGGGACCTCCTTAGAGATCCTGTGTTTTTCACACATGGAAGGTTTGGGCAGCCCCCCCTCAAGCAAGTCCACCAGCACCATTTTCCCACCAGCCTGTGCTGACATTGTGTCCCTGTCACATTTTGGTGATTCCCGCAATGCTTCAGGCTTTTTCGTTATTAGTTGTGTTGTGGCTGCCCGTGATCAGCGGTTGGTTGTTGATGTTACTGTTGGAACTGTTTCAGGGTGTCACGAACCGCACCCATATACAGTGGCAGACTTAATGGATGAATATGAGTGTTCTGACAGCTCCACTAACCTGCTGTTCCTGTCTCTTTTTCCTGGGGCACAGCAGTGTTGAAATCAGACCAATTAGCAACTCTATAACAGCCTCTCAGTGATCCAGGGAAAGTATGTCTCCTCCTTTAAATCAAAAGCTAGAAGTGGTTAAACTTAGGAAGGCTTGTTGATGGGCAGAAAGCTAGGCCTCTGTGTCAAACAGTCAAATTGTGAATGCAAAGGACAAGTTCTTGAAGGAAATGAGCAAGAGTGCCCCCCCCCAGTGAACACAGGAGTGGTAAGAAAGTGCAGCAGCCTTATTACAGACGTGGAGAATGTTTGAGTGGTCTGATAGAAGATGCATTCAGCCCCAACATTCCTTTTAGCCAGAGCCTAGCCCCGAGCAGGGCCCTGGCTTCTTTTCAGTTCCATGAAGGTCGAAATGGGAGCGGAAGGGACAGAAGGAACATTTGCAGCTAGCAGAGGTGAGTTCCTGAGGTTTAAGAAAAGGTGCCGTCTCCATAACAAAGTGCAGGCGAAGCAGAAAGTGCTGATGGAGAAGCTGCCACAAGTTCTCCAGAAGATCTAGCTGAGACAATTGATGTTGAAGGTGGACACACTAAATAATAGGTGTTTAATGTAGACGAAACAGTCTTCGATGGGAAGAAGGTGTGCCATCATGACTTTCATAGCCAGTAAGGAGGAGTCAGTGCCTGACTTCAAGCTTCAGAGGACAGACTGACTCTCTTGTTAGGGGCTGATGCAGCAGGAGACTTTAAGTTGAAGTCAGTGCTCACTGACCATTCCAGAAATCTTAGGGCTCTTAAAGATTCCACTGCCGGGGATGGTGTTTATGCCTGTCATCCCAACACTTTGGGAGGCAGAGACAAGAGAATTGCCTGAGCCCAGGGATTTGAGACCAGCCTGGGCAACTTGGCAAGACCTTTTCTCTACAGTAAATTTAAAAAAATTAGTGGTGGCATGTGTCTGTAGTTGCAGCTACTTGGAAGGCTAAGGCGGAAGGATCACCTGAGCCCAGCAGGTTGAGGCTGCAGTGACTGTGAGCGTGCTGCTACACTCCAGCCTGGGTGGCAGAGTGAGACTCCAACTCAATCAATCAATCAATCAATAAACAAACAAATAAAAAATAATAATAAAATAAAATAAAATACAGGCTTCTAATTTAGGGAAGAACCAGACTTGAAACATTTTACCACCCAGCCTGAGAGGTGGATAGAGGGACAAAATGTAGAGAGAGCCAGGCATGGTGGCTTACACCTGTAATCCTAGCACTTTGGGAGATGGAGGCGAGAGGATTACCTGAGCCGAGGGGTTTGAGACCTTGTCTCTACAATATATCAAAAAATTAGGCAGCCTGTGGTTCCAGCTACTTGGAAGGCTGAGGCAGAAGGATCGCCGAAGCCCAGCAGGTCAAGGCTGTGGTATGAGTGTGCCACTGCACTCCTGCCTGGGTAACAGTGAGACTCTGACAAAAAGAGTTCTGCTGAATGTACGCTGGAGGCTGAGCTCTAGAAATGGAACAGCAAAGCCTAGGTGACAGCATATCTGATTGCAGCATGGTTTACTAAGTATTTTAATCCCATCATAGAGACCTACTGCTCAGAGAAAAAGATTTCTTTCAAAATATTGTTTATTGCCAGTGCACCTTGTCACCAGGAGCCCTGATGGAGATGTGCAGGGAGACGATTGTTGTTTTAATGCCTGCTGATCACATGACACCCGTTCTGCAGCCAGTGGATTAAGGAGTCGTTTTGACTTTCAAGTCTTATTATTTAAGAAACATATTTTGTAGGGCTACAGCTTCCATACACAGTCTACTGATGGGTCTGGGCAAAGTAAATTGAAAACCTTCTGGAAAGGTTCCACCATTCTACATGCCATTAAGAACATTGTAGCCTGGCTCAGCCTGAACCCCCCGGGGGCTGAGGTGAGTGGTTGCCAGGCGGGGTTTAGAAGGAGATCATCTCTACAATAAAACAAAAAAAAGGGGGGTAGCGCATGCCAAGGCTACTTTGGGAAAGGGTGAGGGGGAAGGGTCGAGAAGCAGGTTGAGGCTGCGGTGGGGGGGCCACGCACTCCATTGGAAAAGTAACTCCAACTGGAAAATGTGTGTTCCACGAGAGGAGGGCTGTCAGTTTTAAGGGGTTGGAAGAAGTGAATTCCCACCCGCATGGGGCTGGGAAAGGGGTCAAGACTTCAGTGGAGGGAAAGGGGCTGCAGGGGGGGGCAAACAAGAGAACTACGCATAGAGCCTGAGGAGAGGGCTGAGCTGCTGCAGCCTCGTGACACAGCTTGGACCACAAGGGGCTGCTGCTTGCTGAGGAGCAGAGAAAGCGGTTTCCTGAGATGGAATCTGGCGACGATGCTGTGCACATTGCTGAAATGACCACAAAGGGTTTAGAACGTTCCATAAACTCAGTTGATAAAGCAGCGGGAGGGCCAGAGAGGATTGACTCCAATTTGAAAGACTTCCTGCTGATAAAATGCTATCAAGCAACATCACATGGTACAGAGAATTTTTTCAGGAAAGGAAGAGAGCTTGCTCACTTCCTCACTGTTGTCTTATTTTAAGGGACTGCCACAGCCACCCTAACCTCCAGCCACCACCACTCTGACCATCAGCATCTAGGCAAGGCTCTCCACAAGCAGAAAAGATTATGACTCACTGAAGGCTCAGGTGATTGGTAGCGTTTTTTTAAGCAATAATTATCTTAAATTAATGTGTGTCCATTTTTTAGACATGATGCCATCTCACACTTAATAGACTTACATTTACAGTGTAAACATAACTTTTGTATGCGACCTTGCTGTATTGCGGTGGTCTGGAACTGGGCCTGCAGTGTCTCTGAGGTAGGCCTTATGATCCTGTCACTTCACACAGAGTCCCTTCGTGTCCTTCTCACACGGTCCTGGCGTCGCTCCCCTCTCAGCCCCTTGTTGTAACGTGCCACAGTTAGTCCTTGTTGATGTTACAGTTGAAAAGAGCATGGAAGCTGGTCCTTGGAGCTGTGTGTCTGTGTACTTATTAAGCTCTAGTGTGTGGTCAGGACTTCTTTGAACAGGATGTTAGTAAGTTCTTAAGTGCTTGTGGCTGGGGTGGTAAATGTATCTGTGGTAGAGCTTACAAATTAGTGTCCTCTGGCCCAAATTCCTTCCATAGATGTCTCTACTTGGCTCACACAGTTTATAAAAATGGAAATTTTTTACTTTCAAAATAGTTTCTGGCTATTTTTAGGGGGGGAAAAAACCCAAAAGATCAGATACCACTGGGTCCTGGGCCCGTGTTTAATCCCCTGTTGGCATCAAAGGCCTGCCGGGGAGCAGTTGGTATCTTGTTAGGGGGTGATTGCAGACTGTGCGTTCTTTCTACATGTCCTCCTCATCCTCCCCATCCTTGGGAGTGTTTTCACTACTGACACTTGACACCTGCTGGCTCTTTGAAGGACTCCCCTTGGGCTACAGAAGAAAGGAGTTTCTGGGAATTTCTTTCAGCCACCAAAGTCCATGACCAGGGACTGACAGGTCCTGAAGAGGGTAGGAAAGCCCAGCTACCCTGCTGTGGTAGAGGTGAAGTGTGTATTCCAGGCTTCTCTGTCGGACGAGGCTGGCACTGCCCTTTCTAGGATTCTGCCTGATGGAACCCCTACCTGGTCCCTTCCCATTCCCGCTCCCCCCCACCCACAGGGTACTTTTGTCTCAGGGTCTGCTTGTAGGGAGCAGGACCTAAAATAGGATGTTGTGTTTTCATTATCACCCATTTAAAAATACATTCTAATTTCCCTTATGATTTTGTTTGTCCTATGGATTATTTAGAAGTGTGTGGCTTTGTTTCCATATTTGGGGGGACTTTCTAGACTTTTCTGTTCATGTTTTTTTTTTTTAATCAGGGTACATACTCTGTGATTTCATCTTTTGAAATTTGAGGCCTCTTCTGTTGCCCAGTCCACTGGTGAATGTCCTAATTGTCCTTGAGAAGGTGTAGACTGTGGTGTGGGTGGAGTATTCTGTAGATGTCAGTTAAATCTTTAAGTAGCTTGTTCAGGTCTTCACTGTCCTTACTGATTTGTGTGTGTGTGTGTGTGTGTGTGTGTGTGTGTGTGTGTGGTTAGTGAGAGAAGTCTGTTAAGAATTGCAACTTTTTTTTTTTTGAGTCAGGTTGCCATTCTGTTGCCCAGGCTGGAGTGCAGTGGCCAGCTCAGCGTTGACCTGCTAGGCTCAGACAAGCCTCCCACCTAAGCCCTCCAAGTAGCTGCGGCTGCAGGTGTGCACCACCATGCCCAGTTAATTTTTTTTTTTTTTGAGTTGGAGTCTCACTCTGTCGCCCAGACTGGAGTGCAGTGGCCGCTCCCGGCCACCGCAGCCTCGGCCTGCTGGGCTCCGGCAATCCTTCCACCTCAGCCTTCCGAGTCGCTGGAATTACAGGCATGCGCTACCACGCCCGGCTGATTTTTTTGATTTATTGTAGAGATGAGGTTTCACTGCCCAGGCGGGCCTCGAACCCGCAGGCTCAGGCAATCCACTCATCTCAGCCTCCCAAAGGCGCGGGATTACAGGCTGAGCCACCGAACCCGGCTTTTTAAAAAATTTATTGTAGAGATGAGGTCCCGCCATATTGCCCAGGCTGGTCTTGAACTCCTAGGCTCAGACAACCCTCTCACCTTAGCCTCCCCAAATGCTGGGATTATAGGCATGCACCACCGCGCCTGTCCAGAATTCAGACTCTTTTATTATGCATTTGTTTATTTCTTTACTTCTATCAATTTTGAAGCGATGATATTTGGAGCATTTTAGGATTATGATGCCCTTTTAATTAAGTGACTCTCCTCGTTATGAAGTGTCCCTCTTTATTTCTGGTAATAGTCCTTGTCTTGAAGTATACTTTGACATTAGAATAGCCAGGTTACTTAGGATTGGGGTTTTTCCCCATCCTTCCACTTTTTATATTAGTTTTATTTTATGTATGTATGTATTTATTTATTTAATGTTACAACTCACTTTTATTGTTTTCTTTTTTTGTTTTTTGAATTGGAGTCTCACTCTGTTGCCCAGGCCATTCTCAAACCCGTGGGCTTAGGCAATCCGCTCACCTCAGCCTCCCAAAGTGCTGGGATTACAGGCTGAGCCACTGTGCCTAGTCCTTTTGATTCTTTATAAACTTCCTTTCACATGGAGAAATCTGTTGTTACAGTTTTTAGCTTATCTCTCTCTCCTTGTTTTTAAATCCCTAAACTAGCATCAGTGGAGTCCAGAGCAGGAAAAACATAAACTACAATAGAAAGGCACTTAGATGTCAAATCTGATGTCCCGGAATGTCCAGCCACAATCCAAGGACAGCAACAGCACACTACCTCTTCCAGACCTGGCCTACCACTGAGCACATGCTGAACTCACCGAGACCTGGAGACCTTCCAGGGCCCTCTCCTCTGCCCTGCTGAGTCTCAAACCCATAGCCCCCGGGGGACTTAAGGCCTGGGGCCCTCACAGGGGCTGGGGTGCTTGCTGGGCCCAAAGAAAGGAGACTGGCTCTGTTGGGGCTAGGGTCTGAAGCCTAATGACAGAATGGGTAGAGTTGACAGAGCTGCCAGGAGGAACCGCGGGGCCACTGAGGACAGCACTGTTATTATTTTTGTTGCATTGATTTTTATTTATTTTTATTTTTTTGACTTGGGGTCTCAATCTGTCACGCTGTTGCCCAGGTTGGAGCGCAGTGACATAATCACAGCTCACCCTGTCCTCAACTTCCTGGCCTTGGGCAGTCCTCAACTTCCTGGCTTCAGGCAGTCCCTTGCTCTCAGTCTCCTGAGTTGCTGGGACTACAGGCATGCACACCCGGCTAATTTTTTTCTTTTTTTTGTAGAGACAGGGTCTCACTATGTTGTGGTTGATACTGAAGTGCTGGACTCAAGTAGTCCTCTCACCATGGTCTCCCAAAGTGCTGGGATTACAGCTGTGAACTTGGCTCCATTTTTATTTTTAAATTTCTTTTTAATTTTTGACCCACAGTTGGCTGAATCTGCAGAGGTAGAACCCCAGATATGGATGACTGATAATATAAATTCATACAAATCTTGAAATAGTTGCTTATGGGGGGGAAGGGGTGGGATTGGCGGGGAGGGAGGGGGCTTACCACATCAACAAGGATACCTGCATAATGAATGTATGTATACCTAACCCTGAATTATACCCCACATATTTAAAAAATAAAGAAATAGTTGCTTGTGTGGCAGCTGGATGCCATTAAAAAATGAGTTTAAATAGAAAATTATTTGTATGCCTGACCCTGAATTGTACTCCACATCTTTAAAATAAAAAAATATATATAATAGAAAATTAATTTACAGGTTAGTTTACAGATTTAAAAATGTTTAATTCAAACTTTTACACATAAATAGATAAAAGGGAAAAAGTTATCTTCATGTTTTTCCTCAACATAATCTGTTTTTTGTAGAAAAATGTTATATTCTAAGATAACTTTTTTAAACAGTGACAGCAATCAAGAGGTCCCTTATGTAACCACCCTCCATACAAGTTTCATTGGAAGGAAAAGCAGAATCCTATCAGTTCTTGAATGTGTTGATGGACTTGCGTCTTGAGCAGGAAACTATCTTTTTTCTTCCTTTTGCTGGAAAATCTACATAATGAATTTCACACTCCTTACATGTATGTCCGAGCAGTTTTCTCTTTCTTCTGGAACCATCTCAATATGAGGAAGCTTTTGTAAGCTAGGCTCTCATCTGTAAAAGATGGCTCCACACACATTTTCATTTGACAATTTCATGTTTATTTCCATGGGCGTTTGGTTTCTTTGTGGAAGCCACAGTTCTCTGGAAGGAACTCTGCTGACTGTGATTTACAGGCATTGTGTGCTGTCAAACATATTTTATCTACTGTGACTCGGATTTTTCCTTCCCTTTTCTGTGTGAATTCTCTGCCCCTCATTTAATTTCTAAAAGCACATTTTCCTAACCTTCCAGCCACGTCCACTCCCTGTCTTCTTCCTAATCTTAGCTTGGCTTAGCCTGAGCAAAGGCATCTCTTGCGTTGACACTCTGCTGGTCATTTTCAAAAGTGCTTTGTTGTTTTGTAAATATTGTGTTTTAGCAAGTCTACATCTGTCATCAAAGAGCTGATGTTTTGTAGTTGAATTAGTCTATGTGTAATTTTATATCTTTTCTGCTTCTCTTAAGTGTCTTCCCATGCCACTTAGCCACTTTTTTTCCTTTTTTTAAGTTTTCAAAGTTTATTCGAGAAAGAAGGGAGAAAAGAAAGCTACATGCCAGAGCTGACATGGGCAAAAGAAACCACCACCTAGCCACTTTCAACAACATTGTTTTAAGTTGTATAATATTCTGCTATGTTTGTGTTGTAACTTATTTCAACATTTTCTGTTGTTGAATAGTTAGGATTTTTCACATTGTAAAATAACTCTACAAGCAGACTTTTCCCACAAGTGACGTTTTTGAGATGATGTATTTAATTTCTGTTTCTAGAAATAGGATTACTGAGATGAAGGACATATGGACCCTTAATTCATATTACTGGATTGCTTTCCAGGAATGACTAGATGTTTACTTTTACTTTGGCTAATGTTTTCAAAGGCCAAGTTAGTTGAGTAGTAAATATTTTAGGAATAATAAGCTATTCATCCCATTTAAGGTCTGTAGAATGCAGATTTGGAATAATGCTGTAAAGTGATTTTTTTCCACTTTATTAGAGACAGTGGTTTGCTTTTTTTTTAGTTATGAGAAGTATTTTGTTTCACTGAACCCTCAGTTCTGCAACATCTGGCTAGTGTCTATCCTATGCCAGGCATGCTGCAGGTACTGGAGAAACACAAATGAAGAGAACGGTTTCCACTGCGAAGAGTTCAGAGCCTAGAAGAGGAGTCACCACTAATGAGCTGAGTGTTCTCCTGTGTAATAAGCTTGACATGTATAAAGTGAACCTGTGAAGTGCTGGTGGAGTGAAGAGAGGGTTATGTGTGCCAGACGCTGTGACACTTGAGCTGAGCCCTTGAAAGAAGAATGGAAGCGCGTGCCTGTAGGTCCAGCTACTCGGAAGGCTGAGGCGGAAACATCGCTGGAGCCCAGCAGGGCAAGGCTGCAGCGGCCAGGAGCGGCCGCTGCACTCCAGTCTGGGCGACAGGGTGAGACTCCAACCCCAAAAAAAACAAAAAAAGAAAGAAGAATGGGCTGTTGGAGGAGAAGTGGGAGCACAAAGGCAGTCTCAGGGAGAAGCTGCATCGAGGGGCAAATTCCAGGAGATTATTCAGAACGTCAAGAGCAGCCTGCGCTTCACCATTTGAAACCTAACTCATAAGTTTCCAGGCTATTTTATTCCCTTTCTAGGATGCGTAGTCATTGTTCTTAATATGGAGTTATTTCTTATCTCTGGCAAACACCCTTCCTTGAGTGGTCTTCAGTGCTTTTCTTATTTTAATCTCCTATTGTCAGTATGCTCCTGCATGTTATAGATTGATAGAACAAATGAATTTCAGTCTACACTCATGTCCAAAGGAATTGGCAGCTTCAAAAAAGCCCTTTTTCCCTCCACCACTTCTGGGTACACGTGCATCTAGCCTTATGGTGGATCTGTGTTTGAAAAATGCCAATTTCTTCATCAGGGACTGATGCCATTCTGTCTGTTTTGGAGCCATGTTGAGTGTTGCGTCAGCTTATGTGATGTGGCAATGATGGGTGTGCTGGGGTGGTCTTAAGGTGTACAGTATTTTGTGCTGGTGTAAACATAACTAGTAGAAATGAACAAAACTGACCAGTAACTGTCATAATTAGATATAAAGTTTGATAATTCAAGGTCATTTTCCTGACTTATGAATTTTTGTTTTCATCTTTATTTTTAATAGGATGAAAGTTAAAAAACTGCCCATGATTCTAGCTCTACATCTGAAGAGATTTAAATATATGGATCAACTTCATCGATACACAAAGCTTTCTTACCGGGTAGTTTTTCCTCTAGAGCTTCGTCTGTTTAACACTTCCGGTGATGCAACCAATCCAGACAGAATGTACGACCTTGTTGCTGTTGTGGTTCACTGTGGAAGGTAATGGCAACCCTGGGGACATGGTAAGGTGGTTCCTAGGCTAGCAGAGCAGGGCCCGTTCAAGCTGTTCATGAGTGAGCCTAGCGATCTTGCGCTGCTAGAAATTCTTTATCTTCCTCAAGTGAAGGGTATTTCAAAATGGATTTTTAGGTATACATTTTATCATTTCTTCCTTTAAAGTTTTGTGTAATAAAATACATTATTGCCTTAATTTTAATTCTTTAAATATTACCCTGAGAGTATTATGTTTGATTTCCTAGAACTTTAAGGTCTGCTAGTTTTTCTTTTCCTTGTGTGTATCTGTGAGGTTGTTGGGTAAAATGATGCTGCCTAAATAGATTTTGCAAAATAAATCATTTCTGTGTTTAATTGGACATGCTCATCGCATTAATGGTGGTGAAAAGCGTTTAACATGGCTTTGGGGATGATTTTCAAAGATCAGTGTTCTGCTTCTGCCTGAGTAGGCATTTATCGTCAACTCCTGTTAGCCAACTTAGTGTGCTTTCATGCTTCTCCTCCTTCCAGCATGATATGCTTGTCTTCTCCGCATGAACATGCATGTGTGCAAGTGAACTCTTAAATTCAATAACAAAAAAATTCCCAGATTACAAGAGCATAACATAATCAGAACTTACATTTGGAACATACGTCTTCATCAACTACTTAGTATTTCTTTTCATAATTTTAAGGCAGATGCGCATCCTTTTCCCCTTGCTTTTGGGAAACTTACACTAACAGCATATTTTATCCAAATGGAAGAGTCCTGGCTTTCTCCTCTCTAGTCTCCTCCAGCTTCTGCTCGGGATCCATAAGGATGACCAGGAGGGAGTCGACTCTGTGTAATGCTGTCCCCTACCTCCCTTGCCCCTGTCGACCTGGGCTCCTGTCTTTTATCCTCAGTGAGAATCTTTCTTTCCACCTTTGGAGCATTCTGGTTCTGAAGTCAGAGTGACAGCATCTGAAAGGATAAAACCAGGATCCGATCAGACTGGAGGTTGTAAGAGTCTGAGAACCTGGGTCTCAGTATGATTTCGGCCATTTGTGGGCAGTCTGACTTCACACGCAGCTTCCTGAAAAGGATTCAGTTTTCTTTTCTAGAAAATGTAAATAATTGTAACTACCTCATTGCATTGTTAGGATTCAAAGGGAAGTAAGAATCACTTCACTACTGCTACTGTTTTAACAACAAAAATATGATAACTTTACCTTCTCACTTCTAACGATGCTGTTCTTCAGCCGCTTCAGTCTTCTTCTCCTGAAATTACGCTAGATTTTTAGAATTCTTCACTCACAAGATCACGAGCTCTGGGACTCCTGACTCAGATCATAGCCAGATCATAACCCTCCCCCTCTTTGTCTCTCTGTAAAATCAGCCCCTCTTTCCCTGTCAGCCTCTAGTCTTGTGGCCTTTCCCTTTTTAGTCCTTCCCTTGGCCTCACCACCTCTCCTCCCAGCTTGACGCCACTGTTATTTAAAGCACGTTCTCACAAGTGCTGCAAAATTCTCTTGGAAACTCTCCGAATCCCAGCTGTCAGGACTGCTGCGGAAAATTGCAGGGATGCTTGGAGCCTCTGCTCACAACTCTGGCTGTCCACCTCGGTAGGAATTCATTCCTGCTGACGTTCCGTGGGCCCCCACCCTGCCCCAGCTTCGACTCTTCCTTCTGTCTCACTCATGGCCTTTGCCTCCCGGTCCCCTCCTCTGGAAGTCTTTCTTGTGCTCCTCCAGCCTGTCTCCACACGGTGCTGCCCTCTCTAGACACACAAACGCTGGAGGCACATTGCGAGTCCTGCCTGCTGCTTTTGTACGACTGTGCTATTGGGTTCTGTGGCTGTTTCCTTGGGAGAATAGTTACTGCTTAAAACAGCACGTAATGTGCTCACCAGTAGAAGACTTGTAGTATTTTAAAATCTTTCTGTTTTGTATTTTACTTACAGACATGCTTCCTATAAGCGTGAGGAGGGTTCCATGTCACCCCTTAGCCATTGAGCAGGCTCACTGTCGGCATGTCGGGGCCAGCTCAGCTCCTATTCTCT
>JAPVLO010003093.1:0-25676 GCA_027257055.1 Cephalopachus bancanus
CGGCGGGGTTTTCCTTCTCTACTGTCTCTCCTTTTGGGGTTTCCCCTGGATGTCAGTCAATGGCCCCAGCTTACACACACTTTCTAAGCCAGTGATGTGGGAGTCCTCTTTGATACCACTGCTTTGCACTGCACCCTCTCATCTTTTGTCTGGCTCTCTTTCTTCCTGTTCAGTATGTTAGCCCAGACCACCGTCGACTCTCCCTGGAATTACTGCAAAAGTATCCTAAGCAGTCTCCTGCCTCCAGCCTTTCTGCCTCTCACGGACTCATTTGTCACACTATTGGCAGTGGATATTCAAAAATCACCCTGATCAGTGAATATTCAAAAATCACCCTGCTTCAAAAGTTTCTGACTACCAGCTGCCATCCTGGTAAGACCCATATGACCTCCAAACATGGAGAGATGATCATGTTGTCCTCTCCAGACCCCCCTTGCCCATCTGCCTGCACCCCACTCCATATCCTAGCTACACTGAGCCATGGTTCTCAAGAGCCACCAAACGCTCTTGCCTTCCTGGTCTATACCTGCTGCTCCCCAGACCTGCAGTGTACTCGCCTCTCCATGATGAGTGTCTCCTACTCATCCTTTAGTAGCATCTACATGCTGATGTCACTAGCCCTGAGAAGTATCCCTGGACCCCCAGTACTGGATTAGGGATGTCTGTGTGTTGTAACCCTGTGCTCATGCCCATCACAGCACTGAACAACCTGCCCCACAATAGCCGTTTATTTTGTTTCTCTCTCAAGACTGGAGATTTTTGAGGGCAAGGAAAATTCTTCTTTTCTTGTTAGATAATCCGTGCCTACTGGCATTGCTGAGCAGACATGTATTCCTGCTCCCATGAAGCTTATAGTCTAGTGGCAGAAAGAGAGCTCAGCCAAAGAACTACCCTAGTAAATGTAAAATTGATAACTAGAATAAGTGTATAAACATATAAATGTTCCAAATACAAGTATGTAAAAGTGTTATGAAAGTACATAAAGAAAAAGAACAAGGTGCTAAGAGGACCTATGTCTGAGAAATCTGGAAAAGTGCCATGCTAGGAATGCAGGCTTGGACTCAGATTCGAGTTGGTGAATGCCATGCACACATGTGTGACTGCAGGCGGGTATCTGGCTCACATAGAGTAGGGTTTATGGCATACGAAGCATGTGTGTGTGTGTGGAGAGAGGGTCTAAAAGAAAGGGGACGTGGGTGGAGAGCAGAAGGTGGAGAAAGAGCTGAGGCTAGAGATGGTAGCAGAGGTCAGACTGGGCAGTGCCTACCAGGCTACTTCCAGAATTTTGCCCTTTATATTCACAATAGCTAGAAGCTCTTAAAGGATTTTAACAAGCTGTGCACCATGGCTCACACCTGTAATTCCAGCATTTTGGGAGGCAGAAGTGAGAGGATTGCCTGAGCCCAGGGGTTCGAGACCAGCCTGGGCAACTTGGCAAGACCTCGTCTCTACAATACATCAAAAAATTAGCCAGGCGTGGTGGCACACACCTGTAGTTCCAGCTACTTGGAAGGCTAAGGTGGAAGGATCACCTGAGCCCAAGCAGGATGAGGCTGCAGTAGCTGTGAGCATGCCACTGCACTCCAGCCTGATAGACAGAATGAGACTCTGACTCAAAAACAAAATTAAAAAAAAAAAAACCAAAAAAAAAAAAAAAAAAGGAAAAAGATTTTAACACAAATAAGGGGATAGAATATGGAGGAACAGTGGTAGAACGTGACCAATTTTGCATGTTGAAACCCCCACTTGTCTGCAGTGTGGAGAACAGCTTGGAACAAATGCATGTGGGGAGACTTGCAAGGAGCTCATCACAATTGTCTGAGTGAAACCTGATGACAGCTTGGACAGAAGTCATGGTATAAGAGTAGAGAAAGTAGTATAGATTTAAGAGATGCTCGGGGGTAACATCCATATGGTTTAGTGGTGGGTTGGCTGTTGCTATGGGCTCATGGAGGTGACTCTTCTTCCTAACTCATGGGTTGGCCAAACGGCCAAACACACAGAGTTATTAGAAAACATCGATGTCCTTGAGCAAGGGTCAGCAAACTATGACCCGTGGGGCCCAAAACTACCTGACCATGTGACTTTTATTAATAAAATTTTATTGGAACACAGATACCTACCTTTGTTTATATTTTGTCTATAGTCACTTTTGTGCTATAACAGCAGAGATGAGTTGGTGCAATGGAGACTCTCTGACCCACAAAGCCTCAAATGTTTATTATCTAGCCCCTTTTTTGAAAAGGATTACCAACTCTTATTCTAGAATCATGAGGTATTAGTCTATTTTAGTTACAACGCATGCTGTTATCATCCCCCAGTAAGGGACTCATGAAAGAATGAACTGAGCCCAGATCCACACAAAGGCCAGACCTGTGGTTCAAGGCATCCCCCCCCTGAGGGTGCATTGCCTAGAGATGGTTTTCTGTGACTTTGCTGTGAAGGTGGGTCCACTGTTACACACCGTAAGCTGCAGCTGAGAAATGGCCCCAATCCTTAACTGGCTGCCTACAGGAATCCTGGATGTCTTTGGCACAGTCTTCCCACCTTGCCTGCCAGCATTAAAGGGCTGACACAGCAATTAAACTTATTAAGCAGCCTGACCTCATGTGGTGAGGAATTTTAAACACCCGATGGACAGCCTTATTAATAAGGGAGTATCTGGAAGTTCTACCACTGCCTGCCATAGGAAGGTGATTGTAAGTCCTTTCTAGAATAAAACTCAGCTTCCTAGCAAAATGCAAGGGTAAAGTTTTCAATTTCATTTTCCCTTTTTCCGTGCTGTATTCAAAGAAAAAATTAAACAAAAGCCTCCCTACCCCCATTAGGCACTCACAAGCACATGCTTGGGCGCATACTCCAGGAAGTGCAATGTCAAGAAAGAAGTTAACACTTCCAGAATTGATCATTTTCTTGAGAAATGCAAGAGCAGCACCAGCAGCTACCACCGCCTACTTCTCTGACCTCCACCAACCCCGGGGAAAATTTCTGCTCAGAAATAATGAATGCTCTTGGCATGGCGAGTCTGTCACTTAGACAAATCAGGCAGATCTCCAGGATTGAACCCTTTAATGTTCTTGGGCCATTTTTTCTCCCTGACAATTGCCAGTGGATGATGATAATCCCTACCTTGTCACAGGCCCATTTATCATGTGAATGCTCAGCATACTTGGTGACGATGTATTCCAATTTTTCAGGCAAGGAAAAACTATGAAACAAGGGGAAAAAAAATTTCAATCTTCCAAAGCACTTCAGTCAGACATGGCAGAAGATAGTTAGAACTAACAAACTGTCAGAAGTTGGATTTTGGGCAACCAGCTAACCCCAAAGCTGAAGCTGGACTCCAGATATAGTGACATGACTGAGAAGGAGTGGCATAGCTGGGGTTGGTCATGGAAACACACCAAGTCTAACCGCAGGGCAGCTCTGCAGAAGCCTCAGCTGCATAGGTGGCCTTCCACCCTCGACTTTGGGTTATCTTGGCTCCTGGGTAAGACCTGTCCAGGTTAGACAGTGAGGATCCCTTTATCCAAAAAAACTGGAATGCCATCCTATGGCTCTAATCTGGGAGTGGCAGAAATGAGTAGCCAGAGAACCATAGGTTACAAAATAGTGATTGTCTACCTTTTGGGGTTCAGTGACTCGTGGTTAGATACTAAAATTTTAGTGGCACACAGTAGACACCTGCCATTTCTGTTTACCCAGCAGCTCTTGTCCCCTCTGTCGGTATCAGCACTGCCATCCCCTTTGCTTGCATAGTGTTCTTGTATTGCATCGAGTGTTATGTGAACTGTCACCAAGAGCATGTCAGATTCACTCTCCTTGGAACTGAAATTTTGAGGTGTGAGACAGGGCAGGCAAACAATTTTCAAGGTGATTCATCCAATGGGACACCTGAAGATTGTCCTTTGGTCATTGTGCCTCAATGCCAAGCCTTTCCTGGTGTCTGTCCTTTTCACTAGCTTTTCATTGGGCTTTTATGTCTCCATGTTCTTGCAATAGGTGCTTTTCTTAAGTTAGCCAGGGCTAGTCTCCATTCCTCATGTTACTCAAGGGACCATACTGATGCCAGAAGTGCATCTGAAGAAATCAGAACTCTCAAAGTAACACAGAAAGACTCATCATTAGCATACAACTGCTAAAGTATAATTTTGTCTCATATTGTTTATAAAAGCATAAAATTTATTATATTATTTACTTTGTCTCTGTGCTTTTTTATTGAGTTGGGGTCTTACTTCATCACCCAGGCTGGTGTGCAGTGGCATGATCATGGTTCACCACAGCCTCAACCTCCTGGGCTCCGGAGATCCTTATGCTTCAGCCTCCCGGGGACTACAGGTGCATGCCATGATGCCTAGCTAATTTTTAAATTTTTTTGTAAAGACACAGTCTTGCTATGTTGCCTAGACTGTTCTATATCTCCTGGGCTCAAGTAATCCTCCTGCCTCAGCCTCCGAAAGTGTTGGGATTACAGGCATGAGCCACTGCACCCAGCTGACAGTCTTGCAGTTTTATAGACAGAGTTTTCCTAAGTCAATGCCTGCCTTCTCTGACACCACCATGATCGTTCACTGTGCTCCTTACTCTCCCTTATAGCAGGTTCAATTCTGTTCCTAACCATCCCCACAGCTCATGGCTATGTCCAAAAAAATGTGTGCTTAATTATCCCAAAGATGAACTATATACTTTATTAAAGCAGTCAGCACTCTGCAAAGGGTTCGGGCTCTCATTTGAGATTGATTACCGCTGAAGACAAATCCAAGGGCCTGATACAGGCTCAGGCTTGCTCTCCCCACTCACTCTAGAATAAAATTCAGTTTGGCAGCTCTTCATTTAAAATGCACCTGGAGCTGACTGTATACCTCCATGACACCTATTTATAACCAGGCCGAACTACCACAAACCAAAACTGAGCAATATTTTACCCAAAGGACAAACAAACACACTTCCATGGCCTAATCAATGCCAGTGGGAGATTCTGGAGAATCACGGTGAGAAATTAAAAGGTGCATAGTAGGATTACTCCAAAGTTCTAGCATCCCCTGCCATGGCAAAGAGCAGGGCCAGCCTCTCAGTGAGGACCCCTAGTAGTTTTGCCATCACATCCAAGGCCTTGCCAGAGCTAAGTTGAGTGTTATTGGGCTGTTTTGATGTACAATGCTATCAGAATTGTATGGGTCTAATTCACAAGGAGCAAGATTTTATCAAAGACTCATTAATAAATTAATTGCACAATTTGTCAAGGTGGTTTTCTCAATGCCTCAGGTGACATTTAGTTGTGGACACATCTGCCTCTTGTAATACATAAACCAACTTTTCCCTCCCCCGCAAAAGCCCAGGATATAATAATACAGTATATAATCAGATACGTATGGATTAAGCCTTGTGTCTGATGGTACTTGTAGTATCAAGGAAAATGATGAAAAGCATTGGCAGAGGGAACAAGGGGAAGCTTATATTTCTTGCTCCCTTCTGAGAGAAAACATTGGCTACTGGACAAAATCTAGGACCAGCTTAGAGATGATTCTGGACTCACTTCATGGTGTTGATAGGTTTGGGGTCAAAGTTGCCATCTGCATCCACTGAGACCTGTTTCTCCAACGTGGCTGTGATTCTGGTATCTACATAATCTGGTGGCAAGGCCCCAGCTATAGCACTGAGACAAGGCAGGGCCATTCGGAAAAGATCTGGGTCATATTTCTGTGAGGAAAACCAAGACCACATTAGTAGAAAAACCAGAACCATGCCAGCAGGCAGAAGCATTCACTAATTGGCCGAAATGAATATAAAAATGCAGGCATTTGTCCAGGTTCACCAAGATGGGGAATATGTAGTCCCTTTAATATTTTTGGGTAGAAACTGAGGGATCCTGGGAGAATGAAACAACACCCTGTAAAGGCTTCAAGTCATCATTTACTTTAAGTTGAAAAATCTTAAAATGAAGTTTAAATCAATATCTCCCAAGTAGTTAACTTCAGGACTACTTAAGGGTTAAAGAGGGCCAGAAAAGTCTATAAACTCATCTGCCAAGAATAATCATAGAAACTGACCCAATCTATGACTGGGGAGGGCATAGTAAGCTTTGCCAAGCCCCGCAGTAGCTGATATGGGTCATATGTTGATATCACCAACAGACTGCTTGATATTACAACATTCTCTCTTTAACCCATCCATGAATGAATTTCATTCAAATAGCATGGGGTTGGGAACAGCTTTTGATCTCCTTATACTAGACCAATGAAAACTAGGGGTAAAGGGAACTTAAGTGTAGGTGAAGCAATGCCAAATTAAGCTGTGCAAACTGTGGTTTTCAGTTAGTGTTTTTTGAGATTAAAATTGGAACAAAAGAATTAGCCCTCGGAGGACTATGGAATCTCTGAGAACATACAAACTGTTTTTGTTTTTTGTTTTTTGCCTGGCATGGAGACACGGGATTAAACTATATACATGCTCCTGACTTCTCTAAGAAAATTGGATCTGCTCACTTTCTATCTTTCAAGCTGGTAACCCTATAAATCTGAATAAACTAGGTGAAAGAAAATGCAGTCAAATCTAACATCAGAGCTCTATTTCAATCAGACTATTCAGTAAGGCTTGGGATTCAGAGGTTCCGAGTTCTCTCCTGACCTCCTCCTCAAATAAGTGGTTGTGAAGAATCTTCCCCAGAATGGCTTCAAGTCTTCTGGAAATCCATGTGCCACCAACAGGGCAGATATCAGGACTTTTCCTTTTGCCTTGAGCTTAGGGAAGGTTGGCTCCAGGAGCCACAACAACTCAGGGGGAAAAGAAGGGGGAGGGAAATCATCAAGCCTAAAATCACACAATATTCCTGTAATTTACTCTGGTAGTCGCTCTCCCACATGATATGTTTGTGAGTCTAGCAAGTAATTCCACTGCTCTGAGACTTTTCTTCTTCTGTAAAATAAACATTTTGACAGCTTCCATCTCAGAGAGTTGGGTAAGAATTAACATAATATGCTTGTGAGGTACTTAGAACAGTTCCTAGCATATGGTAAAGCTAAATAGATGATGGTTACTCTTATCTGTAGGTTCTTGGTCATTGAGGGCCTCCCTTTTTGTCCAGGAAGCACTCTCTGTACCTTATGGGAGAGGGAGTCAAAAATCCCCCAGAAGAGCTTCTCTGTTAGGTGCAGCTCTTCTTCCACAGCCAGGCCATAGTTTCCCCATCCTGAAGGCAGACAGTAATACTTCCAGCACTGTTCGTAGTGATTTGTTAGAAGCTGGGAGGTTCAGAGCAGGATGGCACCAGGGGCGTGGGGTGGAGAAAGTCCACAGGCATCAAAAACACACAGGGAAGAAGAAAATAGTAAGCGGAGATCATGAGAATGAAACTGACATTGGAAACAGTTGGGTTGTCTACAAAGTAATCCTCCAAACATGGCAGGGAACAATCTGCTCTCCTGCCTAATGAACTCTAGCCTGAGTTGAATCAGCCTGATTCATTCTTGGGTCTCCTAATGTGCCCCTAGCAGTTACTAGAAATGGAGAGGAAACCGTTTCTGCTGCAAATAAGAAAATGCCACCTTCTGAAAGTAGTCACTGTGTGCTATTCTAGCTAGTCATGGCTGGAAAGAATTTCTCCTGGCATATTTGCTTGTAATTCTGGAAGATCCTGGAGGATACTGATACGGGGAGGGGATGGTTGACAGAAAGCTGTGGGTCTAAGATTTTTCTCTATGTTGATACTACCCATGGCTTCCTTGCCTCTTTCTAGCCCTCTGACAGCACAGTGATGTTATAGCAGTTTCAAATCTTGCCAGTAGAGGGCAGAAGTACACTGGTAACGGTCCATCCCAGCAGGTGAGATCCACATCCCCTAAGAAAAATCTCACTGATGTGAGAGGTAAAAGTGAGCTTATTGAATGGCATCAATAATGCCTCTTCAAAACCAGCATCCAGCTGACAGCAAAAGCTTGCAGAGGGAACAATGCCAAATTAAGTTGTGCAAAATGTGCTTTTCAGTTAGTGTTTTTTGAGATTAAAATTGGGACAGAAGTATTCGCCCTTAGGGGACTATGGAATCTCTGAGAACATACAAACTGTTTTTTTTTTTTTTTTTTTGCCTAGCATGAAGACACGAGCTTAAACTAACAGTTTATTGGAATTCTGGTTACCCCAGTAAAATGCTTCTTGAAATCCTTGCTTGGACTATTTCTGAAAAGAAGATAAAGTTCTGCTAAAACCACTAGGCAGAATTTTTAGGTGTGGATGGCCATAGACACTTTTGAATATGCAAATATGGCAGGTGCTTCAGAGACAAAAACACTGTCCTCTTGGTGGGGGCTGATTCTGGCAACCTCCCATCAGGCCCAGATGCTTCCAGTAATAGTGATACAATATTTGCAATTTATGAGAAAATCAAGAATTAGACAACAAATAAAGAGTAGGCTCTGTGGCCTTTTTATTAATAAAGAAAAAAATGTAGAAAACAAACAAAAAAGAAGATCTGTTTCAATGGCAAAAAAAAAAATTAAAAAAGAGCACAAAACAGAATAAAATAGAAAAGAGACATTTTAGACTCTTTAAACGAAAAAGCACAGGGCCTTCAAAGCTTTTTGAGATTGAAAACATTACTAAAACTTAATTAGGGCAGGAAAGCACAAAATCTAAGTCCCCATACTAGCCTCTGAGAACTAACAAGTCGTCAGTGGAAAGCAATTAAAGAAAATGGGAGAGCACTTAATGATTCTAGCAAACTTACTCCCTTCAACCTGGGCATTTGCGAAGAGGTTTGAATTTGTGGGTTGTATCTTGTTAAGTAACTATCAACTCAAGGGAGTAAAACTCATTTAGTGTGTATCGTGTGCTCCAAATTACAAAGGCATCCTGTATTACAAGGCAAGATGCCTGGGCCACGAAATGTATTTCTGCAACAAGAGTGATGTTTACCTTGAGAGGCATTTTGCAGTATTCATTGAGTTGTGGCACATCAAAAACAAGGCGTCGCAGAAGTTGCTGTAACATGGAAGGCCTCAAGTGACTGCCGTATGGAATAAGAAAAGCAGAAGGAAAATAAATAAATGAGACAATAAAGAAAGAAAGAAGAAACTCAACAGCAAGCATATTTTAGAACCAAGCCTCGAAATGACTAATTAGCTCCTAATATACAAGACCTCGGACACACAACCGTTGATGATAAAACTGAGTAGAGTTAAAATTCAGAGAGGGTCATAGTGCTAACGAGTTGGAATACTTAAGGTTAAATTCTAATTGCCGTGTGACAAAATGTTCCAAGATCTCTGCATACTCAAAATATATTCACTGAATATGTGCAAAAAAATATAGCAGAAAGAAGGTGCAGTTAATGTTATAGTTATCTTTGAGATTCCCTGAGCTTGTAAAGGGAGAAACTAGAGGTACTTAGTTGCATAGGTGGAATCTGAGGCCACCTACTGGTGTGATTTGAAGAGAACTTTAACGCCCTCTGGCTTATGATCTGGTCCATGGAATTCTCACTACTGGAATCTTTTATGGGGGCAAGGCTTTGTTCCCAAAACAACTCCTTTAAAAGGAAAACACAGTAACTGAAGAATAATTTATCAAATGACAGTTCATGGCCTTGGCTTTTGGTGCAATTTTGAGATAGAGAAAGGAGAGATAAGCAACATTAATTTAGCTTGTATTTCTAGGTTGCCAGACCTTTTTAAAACCCAGTGGAACCTACGAATTTTCTCCAGAGAAAAGTGAACACACATAAACAAAACTTGGTATATGTAAGTTCAGCCCATGAACTCCTGAATTCCTTTCAAGATGCTTAAGGAACTATGGAGGCAAAGCACATGACTGATGTCGAATGTCAGAATGCCAGGGAAGAAATCCTTGGAGGCATGTACAAGGGGGATGGAGGCCAGTGGAGGTAGAAAACAAAACTCATCTGTTTCACAACATTTTCTAGAGCTGGCCTTGGAATTAAGAAGCTCTGGGATGGAAATATACAGCAAGTAAGTGACCTTGTCTGTAAATCTAGTAATTAGAATGTAAATTACTCAATGTGTCACATTATCATTCAATTAATTAACAATGATCACCTAAGACTGACTAATTTGAATGAAATCAAAGAGTGCAATAAATCTGTAATTCAACTCAACTAGTTCCTGACTTATTAAAAATAAACAATGAAAAAACCTAGTTAGGTTCACTTTGTCTGCTGTATCTACAGGTCCAGTGGTGGAGAAAGAAGTATGCAAAGCCCTAATAGTACAGTCATAGGACTGTGAGCTGTACTTTCTGTTCAATGTAAAATTCTAATTTCCCTACAATCTATTTATTTAAAAGTATTGGCAGCTCAGATCAGTTGTACCAACATGACTTTCTTACTAGAAAATAGTTTATGTTGGGAGGCAGGACACCTTGGTTCATGTGGTTTCCTCTATGTCTTTTCATAGCTCGATAGCTCACCCTAAGAAAACATACTGTGCAATGACACAGCTTGCCCCTAAAGTAGTTGAAGTTGTAGGCCTTAGGAGATACAGAGACAGAAGATAAGTTTGATTTTAATATGGGGACTACTTAAAATGTAGGAACTATTGTTATATTTGAAATATAAGCTTGAGTTGTTGTGTGTGTGTGTGTGTGTGTGTTTTTTTAGTCAGAGTCTTACTCTGTCACCCAGGCTGGACCTTCTGGGCTCTGGTGATCCTGCTGCCTCAGCATCCTGATTAGCTGGTACTACAGGCACATGCCACCATACCTGGCTAATTATTTTATTTTATTTTTTTGTAGAGACAAAGTCTCACCATGTTGTCTAGGCTGGCCTAGAATTGCTGAGCTCAAGCAATCCACCCACCTCAGACTCCCAAAGTGCTGGGATTACAGGCTTGAACTACTGTGCCAGCCAAGATTACCCTTTTAAAAATATATAAAAAATTTTTAAACCAACTTTATTTTTCAGAGCAATTTTAGGTTCACAGCAAAATTGAGCAGAGGTACAGAGAGTTCTCATATACCCCTGTCCACATACAGGCACATCATCCATCATTATCAACATCCCTCTTCCACCCCCCAGAGAGGCACATTTGTGATAACTGATAAACTTAGATGAACACATCACTGTCACCTAAAATCCATACTTTACATTAAGGTTCACTATGGGTGTTGCACTTTCTATGACTTTGGACAAGTGTTTGATGACAAAGAGTCATCGTTCTAGTATTTTCATTGCCCTAGAACTCCTCTGTGTTCTGCCTAATCATTAATCTTTACATTGTTTCCTTAGTTTTGTGTTTTCCAGAATGTAATATATAACATTGGAATCATTTAGATGTAGCCTTTTCAGATTGGCTTCTTTCACTTAGTAACATGGATTTAAGGTTTCTCCATGTCTTTTCATGTATTGACACTTCATTTCTTTTCAATGCTGAATAATATTCCATAGTCTGGATGTACCACAGTTTATTTATCCATGCACCTACTCAAGGACATCTTGATGGCTCCCAGGTTTTGGCAATTATGGATAAAGCTGCTACAGACATCTGTGTGCAGGTTTTTGTGGACATAAGGTTTTAACTCATTTGGGTAAATACTAAGGAGTGTGATTGCTGAATCATGCGGTAAGAGTACGTTTGGTTTTGTAAGAAACTGTCAAACTATCTTCCAAAGTGTCTGTGCCCTTTTGCACTCCTACCAGCAATGAATGAGAGTTCCTTTTTGTTCCACATGCTTGTTAGTATTTGATGTTATCAGTGTTCTGAATTTTGGTCATTCTAATATATGTGCAGTGATAGCTCACTGTTGAGATTGACCTTTAGTGTCATACTCTAAAAAGGACTGATTCATTTTTCTCTAGGTAGCCCTAGCTCCCCAATGCATAGTCATTTCTTGTGATATTAGAAAGAACTCATTCAACAAGAATCAATCTTACTCAGCTGGTCCCTACAGGGGAAGTCTGCTGATCTTCCTGCCAGGGTACCAGAAGCAGTGATTCTCAAGCTTAGTTGCATATTGGAATCACCTAGGGAGCTTCAAACGCTAGAATCCTGGGTTCCATCCCCAAAGGTTTTAATTTTGGGGGCCAGGGTATGGCTTGAGCATTGGGATATTTATTGAGCAACTCACCAGGTACTTCTAATATGGAGATGAAGAGGGAAAAAAAAGGCCTGAAATAGCAGATCATGGTCCTGGCTTGTGCTGTTGAAGCCTACAATTGAAGGGGCCTTCCTCCTCTGATTCTACCTGATTTAATGTAGATTCCTGAAGACCCAAGGCTCTTGGGATGACTTTTCCTTTTGTCCTCAGCTGGCTCTGATGCCCATCTGAAGTGATTAAAAATTATTACCCCTGGATTCCCCACTGGGACTGGAGATTATTTTCTTTTCTTTGCCCAAGGTCCTGGGAAACCTGGAGGTAAGTCACCTTTATTCACACTCTTAGAGTGTGGCCTCTGTGTAAGGTCCACTCATTTAGAAGGCAGAAAAATCTTCTTCTGGATCTATCTTGAGAATGATACAATTAGGTCTGAAAGACAGTCTCCTAGTCCATCAATCCTGAGGGCTAAAGCCTGAGCTGTGCCCTTCCTTTTCCCCAAAGTGAAAGATGAAACTCAAGGTAGAGCCTGTGGCAAATAGGGGACCAAGAGCATCCCATGAGGCGATGTAAAGGGCTGCAATGTGACGAAGGCCTGGAAGCTTCATCTGACTGAATCACCCATTTTTATTTTTTATCTTTTTATTTTTTACCCATTTTTAAATTACACAATTAAACGAAGTTGCCCTGGATGCATATAGAGAAGTAAAAACATAGGAGGGGTACTTACTTGCAAATGGCAAGCAGACATTCTTCTATGGTGTCCCTCTGTGCTTTGGTGAGGGACCGTCCTTTGGAGAGTCTGTATATTGTCTGCAGTGTAGAATCAATCAGAGAGGTGCTGTGTTCTGTTCCAGCAAAGAGAGGGGCACATCTTGTAAGGAGCGGGAGCACAGCAGAACATATATAACGATTTAGTGCAAGTGCAGCCTCTGTGGTGCTCAGGGAAACCTAGGGAAGGCAGATCAGGAAATGGGTTAATCTCCCTGGGGAACAGAGCAAAGCTCACCTAGTGCACAGAGCTCCCATGCAGCAGACTGGGGGAGTTTCACAGCAATGGAGTGGGCTACATTCTTCCTTGTCGGCAGGTCTACTTTCCTTTCGCATTTTAAACAAAAGAAAACAAAGATCAGGTTAAAAGAAAAAATAAACAGAAGAAAACAAAGAACAAAAGTTGGCTGGCTGGTTCTAACTCATCCCAGATGACACCATAAACATTTGTTCCTCTCAAAGATTTCTGAACGCTTATTAAAATCAGCTGATGGCCAGTCTAACCCAACATCTCCGATACTTGCAAAGTGCAATTGCCAGGCCACTACATTATTACTCTAGTTTCAACTTTTTTTTCTCACTTCCTGGGGACTCACACATTGTCCTCTTATGATTTTAAGATTAGTGAATGGCTATAGGTCAAGAAATATCTCAAATTCACCAGTTTTGTGACAGCTTTACAAAAAGAAAGTAGAACTCTGACCCCTATCAATTAATTTATGAGCACTGTGAACAATTTACAATCAATAAATGACACGAGGATAGATCTCACTAATGAGAACCTAACTCTGCATGGGAAAAAGTGTAAAAGGAACAGAAACTTGGACCTTGCATAAAACTCGAGTGTAATTCTTGCTCACAATGTTCTTGTTCATTCATTTAGATGGACAGGCTGAATACAAGGAACCCACATAGTGACACAAAATATAGCCAAAGCTTGCCTAACTATCTTTGAACATGGTAAAACTTCAAAAGGGAACTTGAGATCCACAGAGATAAAAATATTATCATTATTTCCTGTGATTATCTCAATCATTATATCTGGAACGCACTTTCTATAACTTATGATTTAAAAAAACTGTTTTCTTTGAACAGTTCTGAGTGTTCCTATAAATTATCAAAAGTTTGCCTTCTAGAAACTTTAGTAATCATGCTGGGTGAGATAGCTAATCTTTCACATTTATCACTTCAATAGACAGAGTTGTTAAAATGAGGAAAGACAGAGCTTTGATGCCAGTGGCTTAAAAGTTTTCAAAGAGAATGTATGAATGTCTGTATGTTGAGGAACTGAATATACGAGTAAAATCTTTTGTTGTAGATGGTTTTTGGACACTAGATGGTAGAATAGCATTTGCTGTTTATTTGATCCATAAAAAATTAAATGCTTTTATCAGAAACCTTGAGGAGGTCCTATAAGTTAAGAAAATAATTTTTTAAGTCAAGGAATTTAAAGAAAGGTTCACAACAAAAGGAACTTGCTTTAATTTCCAAAAGGATCAAGGCCCTAACACCTCCATGGATGTACCATTTCTTGTCTCCACGCTACAGATAGTGATGGAGCTTCCATTTAGGCTCTATTGCTTTCCATTTCTGGACAACCCATTCAGACAAAATTCATCCCAGTTTAGGTACTGGCTGCTGTCTATCCATCACAAAGCTCAGACATCTATCTTTGTTGGACACCAGGTGGAGCCTTTGAGAAACCTTTTCACTGACTCTTAAAATCAATCTTAAACTGGCAAGATGTTGTTTAGACTTAGGCTGACCTACTTCTTCTTTTCTCCTTGGACACAGAACTGGTGCACTGTTTCTTTGCTTAATCCTGACTTGTGGCATCTGGTGTCTAAGCTCTGTAACTCCTGGGGGGGCCTTCTGTTTTGATGTCTGTTAATGTTGAGCCACTTCACCTCATCATTGATTTCCAAACTTCTTGCTGCCCTTGTTCTCTTGCACTGACCGTTGTCATACCCCTGGCTCCAGAGCAATCCAGTACATGAAACAAAGTAGTGAGAGTGAGAGGAGTAATGCCAGCCTGCGGTGCTGCCAGCAAGCCTTTTCATGAGCAATAGAACCATGGTTCTCACTTGAGAATGATTTTGTCTCAGGGGACATTTGGTGCCATCTGAAATTAGTTTTAGTGGGGCTTAGGGGTGAATTTAGAGTGCTACAGGTGTCTAGCGGGTAGAGACCAGGAATACTGCTAAACATTCTACACGACACAGAAGATCCTCTTACAACAAATACTGCCAGGGTTGAGAAACTCTGGGAACTGGACTGAATATTGGAGGTTAAATTTATCTACGTTTCTGGCCCAACAAATTAAGATCTTCCATTTCATGGTGCCTCTATTTTCTCATCCTTTAAAGCAGGTTACTAAAAGGTAATCAATGAGTCAACGGAAAATATTTGCTTCTGAGACAAATGTTACTAATTTTAAAATGATGGGAAAAAGAGTTTTTCTTATTTTTGCAACTTACTGTATCTAGAGAGGCAGAGGCTCTTAAGTCAGGTAAAAATCCAACCTCCAGCAAGTGGAGCAGAAAAGTTTGATCTTTAATGCCATAAACACGGTCCAAGAACAGCACCATCGGTGCTTTGTGGTCAGGGCAGAAGTTGGCTGCCATATCTGGCTCACTGACAGACCCATCTGAAAGACACATAGAAAACGTCATTTCCACCAATTCCTGATCAAAACTCCAAAGTGCCTATACCATAAGAAATAAAATAGACAAGTGAGACCTCATCAAACTGACAAGCTTCTGCAAAGTAAAAGAAACCATCAAGTGAGCCAGGAGACAGTCCATAAAATGGGAAAAAATATTTGCCAACTGTATATCTGACAAAGGTCTAACATCTAGGATCTACAAGGAACTCAAATGTGCCTAAAGGAAAAAACAAACAGCGCTATTAAAAAAGTGGGCAAAAACATGAACAGACACTTCTCAAAAGAAGATATACCGGCAGCCAACAGACACATGAAAAAGTGCTCAGCCTCACTCATCATCAGAGAAATGCAAATCAAAACCACATTGAGATACTACCTAACCCCAGTAAGAATGGTCATCATTAATAAAACAAACAAAAATGTGGTATATATACACAGTGGAATATTATGCAGCCACAAAAGACAAACATAGGGCTTCACAGCAACTTGGATGGATTTAGGTCTATCATACTCAGTGATCTATCACAGAAACAAAGAACAGAGTACCATATGTCCTCACTCATAAGCGGACCCTGAACAATTATCATAATGACTACAAGAAAGAGATGGGCAGTAATGAGAAACTGCCAGGGAGAGGGTGAGTTTGGCAATTGAGAGAAACTGCCAGGGTGGGGAGGGGCACTCCTCATCAACAAGGGTAACTGCATAATGAATATCTGTATACCTTGCCCTGAGTTGTACCTCACATCTTTAAAATAAAAAAAAAAAGTCATTTCCCCTTTTTCTATCTTCACAGTTTCAAAGGCAACATATAACTTATCTGTTTATGGCTTGTTCTTTTTTTTTTCAGGATTTTTAGGTTTTAATTTGCTTTTTTTCCTCCTTCAGTCACGTTTCAATTGGGAATATTAAAAAAAAAAAACCCACACACAAATAGACAAACTGAATAGATGAGCCCTGCTCTTTGGCAGTTTAAGGATGGCAGACAAGGAAAGGCCTGATTCATCTTGTGAACTGTTCACCTCAGGACAAGGAGCAGGGACATCACTCTGTCTGGAGACCTGCTGTCAGCCCACCTGAGTTCCAGCTCAAGGGCTGTTGGATCCTTCTTTTGGCCTCTCACCCTACTGGATTCTGAAATGTTTGGTTTTGTCTCCACAGGGCAGGACACATCCTCACAGAAAAGTGAAGACTTGATGGAAATGGTGAAAAAGCTGCAGAAAGGTTACGTGTCTCCTCTGTGTCTGAAGGTTCAATTTCAGGCCCCACAATGTACAAACTTAGCACATAGTCCCTTCATCTTCTCTTGTTTTTAAAATTGAATTCCTTGAACTGAAATAGGCACCCATAATTCAAAATTGCAGAAGCATAAGGATATATAGAGGGTAAAACCTTTTTTTTTTTTAATCAATATTTTTTATTATGATGTTGTGGGGTACAGCTAAGGCTTAGGTATACAAATACGTTTCATTCAGGCACCCTATTGATAAGAGGTGCTTCCCCATCCCCAGACAGATATTTGCTACCGTTAATCCCATCTCCCTCCCCCCACCCATAGTTTCCCACTACTGTCAGTCATTTTCTTATAGTATGAGGTTGGATGTTTAAGGTCCATTATATGAGTGAGAACATGTGATACTCAGACCTTTGTTTTTGTGAGAGGTCACTCAGTATTACAGACTCTAGTTCCATCCAGGTTGCTGCGAAATTCATAATTTTGTTCTTTTTTATGGCTGCGTAGTATTCCATTGTATATATGTACCACATTTTTTAAATCCAGTCCTCTTTTGGTGGGCAGCATGGTTGCTTCCAGGTTCTTGCTATTGTGAACAACACTGCGATAAACATACGTGTGTAGGTATCTTTTTTATAGAGTGATTTGAATTCTTCCGGATATATTCCCAGTAGGGGGATTGCAGGGTCATATGGGAGGTTGATGTTTAGAGCTTTTAGGAATCGCCACACTGTTTTCCACAGAGGTTGCACTAGTTTACACTCCCACCAACAGTGTAGAAGTGTTCCCTTTTTGCCACACCCTTTCCAGCAGCTGTTATTTTTTGACTTGTTGATAATTGCCATTCTGGCTGGAGTTAGGTGGTATCTCAGTGTGGTTTTGATTTGCATCTCCCTGATGATTAGTGAGGTTGAACATTTCTTCATATGTCTGTTGGCTGCTCGGATGTCGTCCTTTGTGAAGTGTCTGTTCATATCTTTTGCCCATTTTATAATGGGGTTGTTTGTTTTTTTCTTTTCAGCACGTTTGAGTTCCTTGTAGATCAAAGATGTTAAGCCTTTGTCTGACCTGGTGTTGGCAAATACTTTTTCCCAGTCTGTAGGCTGTCTCCCTGCTCTCTTGATGGTTTCTTTGGTTTTGCAGAAGCTTGTCAGTTTAATAAGGTCCCACTTGTCTATCCTCTCTCTTATGACCTGTGGGTTTTGGGTTTTGTTCAAGAATTGGAGGCCAGTTCTGATTTCCATGAGGGTATGTCCTTCATTTTCTAAGGTTCTTATGGTTTGAGGTTTTACATTTAGGTCTCTAATTCATTTGGAGTTAACCTTTGTGCCTGGGGATAGATAGGGGTCCTGTTTCAATCTTCTGCATGTGGTCAGCCAGTTTTCCCAGCACCATTTACTGAATAGGTTCTCCTCTCCCAGTGGTAGGTGGTGGAGGCTTGAAGATGAGTTCATTGAGAAATTGAGGTTTTGCTTCTGGAATCTCAATTCTATTCCATTGATCTATATGCCTATTCCTGTACCAATGCCAAGTTGTTTTGATGATTGTAGCTTTATAGTAGAGTTTGAAGTCTGGTAATGTGATACCACCTGCTTTGTTGTTTTTTTTTTTGCTGAGAATTGTTTGGCTATTCTTGGATGTTTGTGTTTCCATATGAAATTCTGTGTTGTTTTTTCCAGTTCTGAGAAGAATGTTGCTGGTAATTTGATGGGTATTGCATTGAATTTGTAGATTGCCTTAGGTAAGATGGACATCTTCACAATGTTGATTCTTCCAATCCATGAGCATGGGATATTTTTCCACTTGTTTGTGTCATCTTTGATTTCTTTGAGCAGTGTTTTGTAGTTTTCATTGTAAAGGTCTTTCAAGTCTCTGGTTAGGAAGATGCCAAGGTATTTCATTTTTTTTTTGTGGCTATTGTGAATGGAATTGTGTTTTTTATTTGGGTTTCTGTTTGTTTATTATTGGTGTAAAGAAATGCCGTTGTCTTTTGCACATGTTGTATCCTGAGACTTTGCCAAAGGCCTTTATCAGTGTAAGGAGGTTTTTGACAGATTCTCTTGGGTTTTCAAGGTACACAATCATATCATCTGCAAAGAGAGATAATTTGACTTCCTCTTTTTCTATTTGGATACACCTGATTGCCTCCTCTTCTCTGATTGCTTGAGCCAGGACTTCCAATACTATGTTGAACAGGAGGGGTGAGAAGGGCATCCTTATCTTGTTCCAGTTTTCAGGGAAATGGTTCCAATTTTTGTCTGTTTAGGAGTATGCTGGCTGTGGGTTTCTCGTAGATGACTTTTACTATTTTGAGGTATGTTCCCCGTATGCCTAGATGTTCGAGAGTTTTTATCAAGAAGGGGTGCTGGATATTATCAAAAGCTTTTTCTGCATCTAATGATATAATCATGTGGTTTTTGTTTTGAAATCTGTTGATGTATTTAATTACATTTATGGTTTTATGAGTGTTGAACCAGCCTTGCATCTGAGGAATGAAGCCTACTTGGTCATGATGGATGCTTTTTGAGATGTGTTGCTGAATCTGGTTCGCTAGGATCTTGTTGAGAATTTTAGTATCTCTGTTCATCAAAGATATTGGCCTGTAGTTCTCTTTCTTTGTTGGATCTTTACCTGGCTTGGGTATCAATGTGATGTTGGCTTTGTAAGATGATTTGGGGAGAGTTCCATCGTTTTCAATCGCCTGGAATACCTTCAATAGGATTGGTATCAGCTCCTCCTTAAATGTCTTGTAGAATTCTGCTGGAAAGCCATCTGGACCAGGGCTTTTTTTTGTAGGTAGTTTTCTTATTACATAGTCGATTTCCTTGATTGTTATTGGTGTATTTAGGGTCTCAATTTCTTCTGGTTCCAACCTAGGTAGGTTGTGTGATGTCAGAAAGTCCTCCATTTCCTTAAGGTTTTCAAGTTTGTTTCTATACAAGTGCATGTAGTAGTCTCTAATGATCTTTTGTATTTCTTCAGGGTCAGATGTGACTTCATCTTTTGTGTTTCTGATTGTGCTTATTTGCGTTTTTTCTCTTTTTTCTTGGTCAGTCTAGCTAGGGGACTATCGATTTTGTTTATCCTTTCGAAGAACCAGCTTTTTGTTTCATTGATTTTTTTTGTTTCATTGATTTTTTTTGTTTCATTGATTTTTTTTGGTTTCATTGATTTTTTTTGTATTATCTTTTTGTCTTCTATGTCCTGGATTTGGGCTTTTATTTTGGTGATCTGGATTCTTCTGCTGAAATTAGGGTTTTTGTGGTCTTGCTTTTCCAGCTTCCTTAGGTGGCTTGTTAGGCTGTTAATTTGTGTTCCTTCCATTTTCTTCATGTGTGTTTGTAGGGATATAAATTCCCCTTTTACTACAGCTTTTAAGGCATCCCAGAGATTTTGGTAAGATGTTTCTTCATTTTCATTTGTTTCCAGGTATCTTTTGATCCCTGTTTTGATTTCATCATTGACCCAGGAGTTGTTTAGCATCATGCTGTTTAGTGTCCATGTCTTTGTGGGTTTTGGGGGGACTTTGTTAGTGTCAATGTTTATTTTTATTCTGCTGTGGTCTGAGAAGGTGCATGGTAGAATTTCGGTCCTTTTAAATTTGCTTATGCTTGATTTATGGCCAATTATGTGGTCGATCTTAGAATACGTTCCATGCGGTGATGAATAGAATGTGTATTCTGTGGTCTTTGCATGGAGTGTTCTGTAGGTATCAATTAAGTCCTTTGGTCCAGAGTCACATTGAGGTTCTGGATCTCCATGCTATTTTTTTGTTCTGATGATCTGTCTAGGTTGTGAGTAGGGTATTAAAGTCCCCAGTTATGATGGTGTTAGAGTCAATAGCAGGATAGATATTTCCTGTTGATGGAGTGAACCTTTTATCATTATGTAGTGGCCCTCTGTATCTTTTTAAATTTTTGATAGCTTAAATGGTATTTTGTCTGAAATTAGGATCGTGACTCCTCCTTTCTTTTTTGTTCCATTCGCCTGAAAGTTTGTTTCCCATCCTCTTACTTTGAGGCTGTGTATGTCCTTTCTAGTGAGATGAGTCTCCTGAAGGCAATATATTGTTGCCTGGTGAAATTTTATCCATTTTGCCATTCTATTTCTTTTCAGTGGTGCGTTTAGTCCATTCACATTCAGGCGAATTATTGAAATGTGAGAGTTCATCCCTATCATATAGTTCTTATAGAGTTGTTGTTCTTTCACTTGGTTCTTTTTTGTCTTTCTTTTGGTTTTGGGGTTGGTTCATGTATATTTTATTCTTAACCCTGTACTCTTTTGAAGAACGTTGTTCTTTTTTCCTTTTCTTCTGTGTTTAGTACTTTCTTAAGTGTTTCATGTAGAGGTGGTTTGGTGGCAGCATAAGTTCTTAGGGATTGGATATCTGGGAAAGATTTTAATTCTTCCTCGCTGATGAAGCTTAGCTTGGCTGGGTAAGTTATTCTTGGTTGAAATTGTTTATCTTTTAGGACTTTGAAGATAGGGCTCCAAGCTCTCCTAGGCTGTAGGGCTTCTGTAGATAAATCTGCTGCTATTCTGATTGTTCTTCCATGGTAGGTGATCTGGCCTTTTTCTCTTGCTGCCTTTAGAATTTTTTCTTTTATGCCTACTTTGTTTAGGCAAATTATTATGTGTCTAGGAGTTGGTCTTCTCATTTGTTGTCTTGCAGGGGTTCTCTGAATCTCTTGTGTTTGAATTTTTGCATCACTGATTAAGTAAGGGAAGTTTTCTTGAATGATCTCATGGAAAGTTTGTTCTAGTGTGGTCTCTGTCTCTCTTTCTGCCTCAGGTATGCCATTTACTCTTAGGTTTGGTCTCTTGAACTAATCGCTCATCTCTTGAAGGTTTTGTTCTGTCTTTTTGAGCTTGTTTTCTGTGTTTTTAAGAGTTTGGGTTAGTTCTATATTTTGGTCCTCAAGCTCTGAGATTCTTTCTTCTGCTTGGGTAATCCTGCTTTCCATGCTTATCAGTTTGTTATTTATTTCATTCAGAGTATTCTTTATTACTGTTATCTCAGACATCAGCTCCTTCCTAGTTTCTTCTTGTGTCTCCTCAATTCTTTTTATCCCTCCATTATTGTCTTGATATCAACATTTGTAGTTTGAGACCCTTCATTCTGGGGGCTCTTCATTGTTTGCATTCCGAAGTCAGTTTTCTCAGGGTCTGCTCTCCCAGGGGTCTGGGAGAGACCCATACTCTTCTTTTGGTTTTTCTTCATTTCTGTAGATTTTTCTCCCTCTCCCCCTTTCCCTCCCCTTCTTTAATTCTGTTTTTGGGGAAGGTGGGGTTGCTTTTATTTTTCTTCTGCTATATCCTGTTCTTCCTAATGAGGGTCTTCTGGTTTTGTTCACTTTTGAGGTTGGAGTGTAGGCTGCAATCTGTACTTTTTGCAGTTTTGAGGTTTAATTGAGAGGGAAGCTGTGGTTCAGAGTGTATATGCTGATTCTAGCATCCACACAGGTGTATGAGCACACAGGTGTATGAGCTCAAACAGGTGTATGAGCACACTGGAACCTATTTCCCTCTGCCTTACAATCTGTCCATTCAGCAGTATGTAGTCTTGGTTCCTAGATTAAAATGGGCGTATAAAAGAGGAAAATAATGGAGGAAGGGGGAGTCAATAGGAAGTTAGAGAGAGAGAAGAGCGAGAGGGAAAGCAGACATACATACCAACTATCAGGTGAGAAAGAGACACAAGGCCAGAGAGAAGTGGAAGACACATAAGAAAGATTCCCTAAAGTATACTGATAGCTACACAGAGACAAACCAATATAAACAGGAAACAGTGTAAGTCAGAAGGCAAACAACGAACGTGATCAAAATAGTCAAAATGATAAAATCATAAGTCACAATAAGAGATCAGACTAAAATCACTTCAGCTCTGATCTCCGGCCTCTCCCCTTTGTTTTTCCATTGCAGGCAGCTAGGTTTACTCACAGCTTGGATTTGGCTGCCTGGAGTTGCTTTTATCTGATTCAGCTTAGGGGTGGGGCTTTGTCTCCTGTTTAGCAATGTTACCTTAGGAACCGAGGTGGAGTTTGTTGATAGGTGGGCAGGGCAATGGAAATCTCTGCCTGGGGAAAGACGGAGGCAGATTCTCTTTCATAGATCCCTTTCTCTCAGCTTGTCTGGGTCCCCAAGCTTGGGGTCATGGGCTGAGTGCCTCAGCCAGGGTGGGCCTGGAGCTCCAGAGCTCCAAAGCTCCAACGGGCAGGTGGTGAGTGGTGAGAGTGGTCCTGGGCCCTCCACAGGGTACTTCAGCCAGGAATGGGACCGGTGTCTCTGAGGGGTGGGCATCCAGAGCATCCCTGAGTGACCAGCAGCTTGGTGACAATGAGAGACGATGTAGCCAGGGAGCTAGCTGAGACCCGAGACTCCCACACACGCGGTGGAACAGCAGCCGCAGGGGGCCACAGTATCCGGCCCTGTGTGGGACCAAGGGCCCCTAGGCCTCAGACCAGTGCTTGGTGGTGGTGGGCTTGAATCACCAGCAGGTGGTGTCATCCCTCGCTCCAGATGGTCTTTATCTCAGCTGCTTGCCTGCCCCTCAGGCACTGACGGTGCAATGTGGAATGCTTGCCTTGGTGGCAGCGGCGGCAGCAGCAGCAACGGTGGCGGCTGGGCCACTGGCACAGGCGGTGCAATGTGTAATGGCTGCCTCTGTGCAGCGGCTGCCTCGGAGGAGGAGGCGGTGCGGCTCCGCTGCCTTGGGGGAGGGAGCGGTGGTGGCTCTGCTGCCTCGGGGGAGGCCACAGCTCACCCCAGGCACTGGTGGTGCAATGTGGAATGGCTGCCGGCTGGGGTGGCAGCAGTAGCCACCACAGTAGCTGCCCAGACCTTGGTGATGCCTCAGCAAAGTCTACGGTCAAGTGCTGTGTGAAGAGCAGGCTGCAGACGATGGGATTTGCAACCTCCGGGGAGAGAATCAGAGTCTCTTTGCATTCTCCGTGGTGGAGAGTTTCACAGACAGAGCTGCCCCATCACCATCTTGCCCCGCCCTCTCCTCCAAAACCTTTTTAGCTTGTTCTATTAATAAGTAAAGGAATTTTGGAAAAAATACAGGTTGAGCAGCCCAAATTAAAAAATCTAAAATCTGATAAGCTTGAAAATCTGAAACTATTTGAATGACACTCAATGAGGTGCTCATTGGAGTGTTTTGGATTTTAGACAGGATACTCGACCAGTAAGTATAATGCAAATATTCCAAAATCTAAAACACTCCAAAAAACTTCTGGTCCCAAGTGTTTTGGAAAAGGTATACTCAACCTTAGGATCTAGACTGGATAATCCTCCATCTCTGTGCCTCTCAGGGTATATTATGAAGTCACACACCTTTCTAGTACGATTTTTAAATATGCTGTGACTATAGCTTGCTCTTTGGGGGCTCTTTCCTAGTTCTTAGTGTAAACAAAATGGAAAATAGAAGACTGCTTTTTATCCTTGCTCAAAATCCTGTCTTTATTCTCCAGATTAAGCAGTTCTTATTTTCTTCAAGGTAATCTCCATCCATTTTTGAACCTCTCTTATTTTCTTCGTGGTATTCTCCATCCAGTTTTGAACCTCTATTAAAATAAGTCATGGTTGATCTGGTCTAAGTTTTACCTAAGTCAGATAATAGCTTCCAAATTCTCAGTAATTACATACCATACTAGAAAGGTGGGAGACTTCAGAAGGCACCCCGAGAGGCATAGAGATTAAGTGCTATCCAGCTCAGACCCTTGTCCTGCCCAGGAATCAGTGTGAAGCCCTGGGAGAGTCAGAGAAGGGACCTTTTGGGCTGGACCCTACTGCCTCTCCTGTCCTACACACCAGCAGGAGCTGGGCCTGAATGGCAGAGGCTGACTTCATCTTACACATTCCTGGTGTCCCAAGGGACATTATTATTGTGAGACATTAGTGTTTTGTGCTCAAAAAACACTAAGTGTTTGGGAAACACTGAGTTCAAAATCTATTTTCTTTATGTTTTCTCAGCGATGTCAACATCTTACTGTGCTCCATGAAGTCATACAAAAGTGGTGTACTTCACAGCATTTCCCAAACATATTTGACTCCAATTTCCTTATTAATAGGAACACCTATTTATATCACCTACAAACACGTTCCATGGAACATCAGTTTGGGAAGCATGACAACATTTAAACTCATGCTATCTTTTTGGTTCCTCCATCTGTCTGGATAGCAAGTGTAGTGACTCAGAGAAATAGAACAATTTTTGGACAGTGTAAGTTCTACAAGGATAACCCTGATATAAAAAGTCACATGTAGCGTTGAAGAGAAACACTTTATAGCCCTCAACTGTGAGTTGTACAGGATGTGGCAGAAGACAGCCTGTGTCAGGTCCCATCTGTCTGTTGCCCCAGCTGCACATACAAGCTGCAGGACACAGAGGCAAAGGAGAAGGGAGGCCGTGGTAAGAGCTTTAATTTGTCCTGTTTCATCAGCCTCCTTCAGAGGGCTGGAGTATTTGGAGACAGTGAGGTCTATCTGAACCAGCAGAATGTACAGTACAGTTGTCTTGACACGGCTGGGGGACAGAGGAGAGGGCAGTTAGCTGGAGCCTAGAGGATAAAACTCCTCATCACAGGAAAAAGAACAAGACACTTTCCCTGTGCAGCCTGTCTCACAAGTCAGGTCCTGGGACTCTGCCCTGGGGCAGACTTTTTTCCTTTAAAAAATTTTATTATGAAGATGTAGGGTACAAGTCAGGATTAGGTACATAAGTAGTCTAAGTGCAGGTGAAGTTTGGGTCTTCAACTTGTCCTGACTTCCTTGGTTTAGGATCAGGTAACCTTAGTGATATTATGTGTCCTGGCAGTGTCTCGCTACTGCTGATTCCACTCTTGTGGTATTGTGATAAATGTTCAGGACCCCCTTATGAGTGAGAACATGTGGTACTCAGTTCTTTGTTTCTGTGATAGATCACTGAGTAGCATGGACCCTAAATCCATCCAAATTGCTTGC
>JAPVLO010003094.1:0-25433 GCA_027257055.1 Cephalopachus bancanus
GCACTTGTGTTGTTCAAGGACCCCCCTTGCTTTTCCAGTTCCACTGGCAGGGGCTCTGTCCTTCCCAGCCAGAAGGCCCAGGAGTGGGGGGGAAAAGGGTCTTTAACTTCTCCCTTCTATTTCTCTTCTTTGTTTTCTCTGCTGTTCTTCATGTACAGAGGGAGAGTGAAAGAAAGAAAACTAGGTGGCTCAGCCTGCAATCCCGTGCCTTTGGGAGGCTGAGGTGAGTGGACTGCCTGAGCCCGCAGGTTCAAGACCCACCTGGGCAACTTGGCGAGACCTCATCTCTACAATAAAATTAAAAAAAATTAGCCAGGCGTGGTTAGCGCATGCCTGTAGTTCCAGCTACTTGGAAGGCTGGGGTGGAAGGATCACCGGAGCCCAGCAGGTCGAGGCTGCAGTGTCCGGGAGCGGCCACTGCACTCCAGCCTGGGCGACAGAGTGAGACTCCAACTCAAAAAAAAAAAAAGGAAAGCAAAAAAAACAACTCCTTAAAGAAGCCTGGTCTACCCCTATGTTCTTGGTCTCTAATTAGTCCTGGGGTAAAAACTATTTTTAACGAAATCACTGAATCCAATCTTACTTTTGGGTTTTTTGCAATACAAAACAACAAACCCCTATTGTTACTGTCAATTGTGTTGGTTTTAATACAAAAGTTAGGTACCATTTTAAAATTTTTTATTTAATTGTAAGTGATAAATTTCTTGTTCTGCTCTTGTTTTGAAAAGCAAATGAGTATCAGTCAAAAGACATGTATTTGAGTCCACAATAAGTCATTTACTAGCTGTGCAATCCTGAGCAAGTCAGAGTCTGGGCCTGAATTTCCACAACTATGTATTGAAAACACCTACCTGATGTGGATCAAATAAATAATATATACACAAGAATTTGTGTAAAGTACCAGTCAAATGTTATTAATGAAAGCCTATTAGGAATCCAAAATATGAACGTAACAAATTTGGATGGGCTCAGCAGCTCAGCCTGTAATCCCAGCACTTTGAGAGGCGAGGCAAGTGGATTGCCTGAGCCTGCAGAATCAAGACCAGCTTGGGCAACTTGGCGAGACCTCGTCTCTCCAATAAATAAAAAATTAGCTGGATTTAGTAGTGTATGCCTGTAGTTCCAGCTACTTGGAAGACTGAGCCAGAAGGATCACTGGAGCCCAGCAGGTTGATGCTGGGGTGCCCGCAAGCGTGCTACCGCACTCCAGTCTGGGCGACAGAGTGAGACTCCAACTCAAAAAAAAAAAGAAAAGAAAGCAACAAAGTTAATTACAACTACATAAGGACCTTAAAAGCAATAACTTTACCAATTAGCTCTATAACTTCTAAATTTTGTTGTTCATTCTTTCACCTGGAAAATGTGTTGTATAACTTTGCTTTAAGATATTCAAAATGAGCCGGGCTTGGTGGCTCAGCCTGTAATCCCAGCACTTTGGGAGGCTGAGGTGAGTGGATTGCCTGAGCCTGCGGGTTCGAGACCTGCCTGGGCAACTTGGCAACTCCAACTCAAAAGAAAAAAAAAAAAAAGATATTCAAAATGTTCTATAAACATGGTAACACAAAAAACTGCTATGCTGCTAATATGATTACTTCTACCGAATAAAAATAATCTCTATTTTATTACTATAAAAATAATCAACAATAATCTTACAAGTGAACATTTGCTTCTTTTGCTCAGGATCAATTCCTTGTTTTTATATCAAACAAGGAATAAAAACAATCAAAAATGTTTTACTACACAGGTATGTCTCTGAAGGAAGTAGGTTTATCAAGTGTTGGGGGTCCTGTTTGTACAAGTTTTCACTATCTGCAATAGTGAATACTGTAAATATTGTAAATGTTGTAAATATTCACTATCATTTCTCATATTTGGAGAAAAAATAGTTACCCAGAATTCATTTCATTTTTTTCACATTTCTGGGGCTTACTCTTTCACAACAGACATAAGAACAGAATTAAACCAGGCTCGGTGGCTCAGCCTGTAATCCCAGCGTTTCGGAAGGCTGAGGTGAGTGGACTACCTGAGCCCGCAGGTTCGAGACCCACCTGGGGAACTTGGCGAGACCTCATCTCTACAATAAATCAAAAATTAGCCGGGCATGGTAGCGCACACCTGTAGTTCTAGCTACTTGGAAGGCTGAGGCGGAAGGATCGCTGGAGCCCAGCAAGTCGAGGCTGCGGTGGCCGGGAGCATGCCACTGCACTCCAGTCTGGGTGACAGAGTGAGACTCCAACTCAAAAACAAAAAAAAAACAAAACCAGAATTAAATTATTTCATACCTTCAGGAAATTACACTATCTACAGTATAAATAATAATACCTCTTGGCAAGTCTTCAGCAAATGCTTTGGCATAATATACAGTCTGCTCTCTGGAGGTATAGGCATTGAGATGAGCACCCATATTTTCAATCTCAAGTTCCAGATCTAACTGGGATCTCTTTTTGGTGCCCTTGAAATAAAAGAGGAAAAACAAATTACACCTTCATTTATCCTTCATGTATTCTAAACACTTCAGATAAGAACATGGACAACATGAGCCATTGTCAGTTTCATGCAGAGTCAATTTCTAAAGTACATCAGGCTTCAGAAATGGTATTCACTCAAGTGACCTTTGCATCCCAAGAGAACATCCTTCTTTCAATATTACAAAGCAAACTGTCAGTAATTCTTTTAGGTACTATCCTGAAAAGATAAAAATAAAACATGCTATACTATTGAAATACTTCTCCCTGCCTTTAAAAATGAGATTTTGTGATTACTAACTCTTAGGGAGAATGTATTTTTGTAAAATAAATCTTGCAACTTACCTTGAAAGCCATATGCTCCAGAAAGTGAGCTGTTCCATTATTCTTCTCATTTTCATATCGACTTCCAGCATCAATCCAGAGTCCAACCTTAATGCAATTGAAGAACAATTAAGTAAAACAATTTTAATTATCAGGGGTCAGAGGGGCAGTCTCTTTCCTTTTTCTGACAAATGCTTTTTTGCTCTTAATACTAAGGTTTTCTTGCCCTGAGTGAATTGAAAGTTCATTCTTATGAATTATGATATCTTAAGAAATTGTGATTACCCAGCTACTGCTGGGTGCTAAATATCTACCTGCCAGCTTGACTAATAATTCCTAGCCCAACTCTTCAATATAGCCAAATAATAACTGTGGTATAAAGAACATCAGAGATTGTCAGAAAACTTAGGTTGAAATCCTGGCTAATATAATCATTTATTAGCTGTGTGACCTCCTGGACAAGACCATTTAACTTCTCTGAACCTTCTTCCTCAACTACAAAACAGGCATGACGATGCCCATTACAAAGAATTGCTTTAAAGATCAAATAAGATAATATATGTAAAAATACCTGCAAATATACCTCATGTTATTATCAATACTAATAATAATAAATAATCAATAATAAGCTATAGGAACCAGATGTACCCAGCAATGTCACTGGAAGAAAGGTTTACAACTCATAGAAAGGCAAAATAACTGCCATCATTTTCAACTGCCAGCTAACAACGAGCTAAAGATTAAAATAAACAATTTGCTCTCTAAATGTGGGGTTACTCAGAGAAGGCTGCCTGAGTCACTCACTGTGCATGTTGAGAGCCCAGAGTCTTCAGAGGCCACTCTCAGTCCATTTTCCAAACATGTAACTCTTGTTTCAGGAACATTCAGAACAACTTGAGTAGCAAGTGTACTTCTCAATCTGTTTCCTCCAAAATATAATGACTGGTTGGGAGTAGGGAGTAGAAGAGAGGAAGCAAAGCACATTACTAGTCTGATATTAAATGCTGAGATAAACTAAATACAGCTCAAATAGACTGTCTGCAAAAGAATCTTCCTTAACTTTGGTTCCACTGGGATCCATCCCTTTGCCTGGCCTAGCAACTTCCTTCACCAAACCACTGTCCTAAGGCCAGCAACATGATTATAAACATGCCCTTCCCTTAGGGAAGATGAGTAGTTATTACTACCCAGAAAGAAAATGACTTTACTTCAATACCTCTCCTAAAAATGTTGTATATTCATTATAGAGAACGGGGGAGGAAAAAGGAGAGAAAATGTAAAAACACCTACACACAACACAGAATTGAGACACCTTCAAGAAAATCAGCAAGTTTTGAAAAGAGTAGAAAAAAAGGATAGGAAGATGGGCTGGTGCTCAAAATACACTCTTGCAGACTGGTTAGTTGGCCATGGACTATTCGCCTTTCAGTAGTTTTTTTCCCTTCCACATGTTAAAAGTCCCACATGCCTTTGCAGAAAGCTAGAGGCTCTCTCAAGAGGAGAACGCAAATGCAGGCAAAATGTAACTTCAGCTCTCTCCAGGTTCGCGGGAAGCCCAGCTGAGAATGAAAAACAGAACTCTGGGGCGTAACCATTTCACTTTTTTTTTTTTTTTTTTGAGTCGGAGTCTCACTCTGTCGTCCAGACTGGAGTGCAGTGGCTGCTCCCGGCCACCGCAGCCTCGACCTGCTGGACTCCGGCGATCCTTCCGCCTCAGCCTTCCAAGTAGCCGGAATTACAGGCATGTGCTACCATGCCCGGCTGATTTTTTGATTTTTATTGTAGAGATGAGGTCTTGACAAGTTGCCCAGGCGGCTCTCAAACCCGCGGGCTCAGGCAATCCACTCACCTCAGCCTCCCAAAGGCGCGGGATTACAGGCTGAGCCACCGAGCCCGGCTTCCATTTCACTTTTTAGTTGCTCCCAATTTGGATGCAATCACTATGTTCTCAGTGGTCACCGTGCACTGGTCTTAATACTAAGGTTTTTTGGGGGGGGTATCGGAGTCTCACTGTCACCCAGGCTGGAGTGCTGTGGCACACTCACAGCCACTGCAGCCTCGACCTGCCTGGACTCAGCGATCCTTCCGCCTCAGCCTTCCGAGTAGCTGGAACCACAGACGAGCACCACCACGCCTGGTTAATTTTTGATTTATTGTAGAGACGGGGCTAGTCTTGAACACTTGGGCTCTGGCAATCCTCTCGCCTCTGCCTCCCAAAGGCTGGGATCACAGGCGTGAGCCACCGCACCAGGCTAATACTAAGGGCTTAATGACTCCTAAGTTAATAATGACTCCTCAGTAGAAGCGTGTAAAGGTTGAAAACTAAGCCGGGCTCGGTGGCTCAGCCTGTAATCCCGCGCCTTTGGGAGGCTGAGGTGAGTGGATTGCCTGAGCCCGCGGGTTCGAGACGCGCCTGGGCAACGAGACCTCATCTCTACAATAAATCAAAAAAATCAGCCAGGCCTGGTAGCGCATGCCTGTAATTCCGGCTACTCGGAAGGCTGAGGCGGAAAGATCGCAGGAACCCAGCAGGGCGAGGCGGCGGTGGCCGGGAGCGGCCACTGCACTCCAGTCTGGGTGACAGAGTAAGACTCCAACTCAAAAAAATAAAAAAAATAAAAAAGGTTGAAAACTAGGGTCACTGGCAGGTCACGTGGCGGGTGGCCGCAGCCAGTCCAGTCCTGGCTGGGAAGCGGATCCAGGGCGCCCAGCGCGGGCGAGTCACTGTGGCCTAGGAGGCCCCGCCCGGCCCGACCGGACCGCTGTCTGCACCCACGGCGCCGACGCTCAGGTCTGCCACGCCGAATCCGGCGGGAGATGGCCGGCCCGTCCAGACCAGTGGAGGGAAGCTCACCCGCCTGGCGGCACCTCGGACCACGAACCTCTCGGTGAAACCCCAGAGCCGCCGTCGCGTCGCAGGCAACAGCACGGCTCGAGCCGCCGCCGCCATCTCCGACAAGGTGGAGGATGTGCTTCCGGGTTCATGACCTGCATTCCCAAGGCAGTTGGCGGGCCCCACCTTGTGGCTAGGATGCGAATGACGTTCCTCGAAGCGCTCGTGGGAGGCATCCCGACCTGAGCGTGGCGCTGAGCCGTCTATACCAAATAACACGAATTAGGGAGTCTGTAGAAGCCCCTGTATCATCAGTTACTTTTATCGATCGCCTACGACGTGCAAGGTACAAATGTGGCATAGTTAAAAGTAACCTGGCCGGGCTGGGTGGCTCAAACCTGTAATCCCAGCACTTTGGGAGGCCGAGGTGAGGGGATTACGCGAGAACAGCCTGTCCAACTTGGCGAGACCTCGTCTCTACAATAAATAAAAACGTTAGCCGGGCATGGTAGCGCGCGCATCTAGTTCCGGCTACTTGGAAGGCTGAGGCGGAAGGCTCACCGGAGCCCAGCGAATCGACTCTGGGGTGGCCGTGAGCATGCCACTCCAGTCTGGGCGACGGAGTGAGACTCCAACTCAAAAAAAAAAAAAAAAAAAAAAACCTAATGCAACATATCATCCCATTGGTGGCTGGAACTGATCAGAAACAGTGGAAAAAGATCCATAGCTCTCTATCCTTAAAGGAAGCCTTTCTGGGACAGAGACGTGGTAAGGGGTGAAGATGCGTAAGTGTTGATTCCTATTCACTCTTCAAACTTTGTAGTCTAGTTTATCCCATGCCATAGAAATTGTCTGTTGTGACGTCACTAATTGTAACTCATCCAAAAGGGAACTCATTGTTGCTCCTGACTCTCTTCCTATATTTGCAACGTTAAACAGCCAATCAGACCTTCATTCACTCTGACATCCAAATCAGAAACCTGGATATCATCCTCAGTTCTTCCCTTTTTCCACCCACCGCATCCAATTGATACACCCCTTTCCTGCATCTTCATTTTGCTCCAGCCCCCTTTTCAGTTTTTCACCATGAGATCTTTTTAGAATTCAACTCTTAGCATGGCGGGCTCATGATATTTAAAAAAAAAAAAAAAAAGCCTCCGGTAACTCCATTAGAGAAACGTAAAGTCTCCCTAACATGGCACATAGGACCGACCACCTGTGATCTGACTCCCATTTATCTTTCTGGAGTCATCTCTTTCCACCTACCCCCTCTGCTGTGATTCACAGGTTTAGCCCACAAGACCTATTAGGTAATAAAGGACAGACAAGGTTATTCCCTCATGTTTCAAAAAACATATATATATATACACATATATATACAAAAATATTTAGGCATAATCACAAATTTCCCAGGAAACACCTTGGAAATTTTAGCAAGAATTTGTCTTCAATTTTTAATATACTCAATTTCATTAATGTGTTAGTGATTATTTACAGTCAATAGCTTAGAACATAAATCCTACAGAAATTGAGTGTAACAGAGTAGGCCCAAAAATGACCCTTATAGCCCCCAGCAACACCCATTACTTTTATTTATTTATTTATTTATTTTATTTTATTTTAGTTGGAGTCTCACTCGGTCGCCCAGACTGGAGTGCAGTGGCCGCTCCCGGCCACCGCTACCTCTACCTGCTGGGCTCCAGCGATCCTTCCGCCTCAGCCTTCCGAGTAGCCGGAATTACAGGCATGTGCTACCACGCCCGGCTGATTTTTTGATTTATTGTAGAGATGAGGTCTCGCTGCCCAGGCGGGTCTCGAACCCGCGGGCTCAGGCAATCCGCTCACCTCAGCCTCCCAAAGGCGCGGGATTACAGGCTGAGCCACCGAGCCCTGCTGGCCATTTCTTTCCCTTCTATCTTCCGATCGAACTTGATCTCTGCTGTTGCTAGTTCTGGAATACAGTACTCCCCCTTGTTGGTTTCTTTAATCCCCGCCCCTACATTTGCAAATAGTCCCTCAAGTTACCTAATTGGAATATGTCAGGAACTAGGCGGATACAAAGTTTTAAATTTAATTTGTGTTAACCAGTATTAGTATAAATCAGCATTATATTTAATATTTATTAAGTTGTATTATGATATTAAAACTGATTAATGATATTATTGTTAATCACTAATTTTACTTTAAAGGAAAAAAGAAACTAAAGTGAAACTGAAGGAACTGTTGAGCTTTAAATATTTGTTCATTACATTGTTCATCCTAAAATCTACCTGTTTAGTAGAGGTCAAGAACTATTGTTTTTAATTGAAATATGTATCTTTAAAAAGGTTTCTCTTTTTAAACAATTTTTATACGTACGTTTCAATGTAAACAGTAGCTCTTGACTTTCTACTTCGGAAGATAAAGGCATTTAAAATCTTACCCTTAGCCGGGCTCGGTGGCTCAGCCTGTAATCCCGTGCCTTTGGGAGGCTGAGGTGAATGGATTGCCTGAGCCCGCGGGTTCGAGACCCGCCTGGGCAGCAAGACCTCATCTCTACAATAAATAAAAAAATCAGCCGGGCGTGGTAGCGCTTGCCTGTAATTCTGGCCACTTGGAGCTGAGGCGGAAGATCACTGGAGCCCAGCAAGTGGAGGCTGCGGTGGCCGGGAGCGGCCACTGCACTCCAGTCTGGGTGACAGAGTGAGACTCCAACTCAAAAATAAAAAAATAAAAAAATAAAAAAATAAAATCTTACCCTTTGGCCGGGTTGGGTGGCTCAGCCTGTAATCCCGCACTTTGGGAGGCCGAGGTGAGTGGATTGCCTGAGCCCGCGGGTTGGAGACCCACCTGGGCAACTTGGCAAGACCTCATCTCTACAACAAAATCAAAAAAATTAGTATGGCGTGGTAGCGTGAGCCTGTTGTTCCAGCTACTTGGAAGGCTGAGGAGGAAGGTTCGCTGGAACCGGCAGGTCGAGGCTGCAGTGGCCAGGAGCGGCCACTGCACTCCAGTCTGGGCAACAGAGTGAGTCTTCAACTCAAAAAAATAAAATAAAATAAAATAAAATCTAGCTGGGCTCGGTGGCTTAGCCTGTAATCCGTGCCTTTAGGAGGCTGAGGTGAGTAGATTGCCTGAGCCCGCGGGTTCAAGACCCGCCTGGGCAGCGAGACCTCATCTCTACAATAAATAAATTAAAAAAAATCAGCCGGGCGTGGTAGTGCACGCCTGTAATTCCGGCTACTTGGAAGGCTGAAGCAGAAGGATCGCCGGAGCCCAGCAGGTGGAGGCCGCAGTGGCTGGGAGCAGACACTGCACTCCAGTCTGGGCGACAGAGTGAGACTCCAACTCAAACAAAAAACAAACAAAAAAAACTTAAACTTCCTCCAAACTCATTTCTCCACCTCTTGATTTTTGTTAGATATATATATGTCTATGTATACATATATGTATATCCATATCTATATCTATTTTTTCCTTTTCAGTAGGGTCTCACTCTGTCATCCAGGCTGGAGTGCAGTGACACGATCATGGCTTGTCACAGCCAAAATTTCCTGAGCTCAGGTGAATCATCTGTCTCAGCCTCCCAAGTCGTTGGGACTACAGGCTCATGCCACCATGCTTGGCTAATTTCCTGATTTCTTTCTTTCTTTCTTTTTTTAGAGGTGAGTTCTCCTTATGTTGCCTTAGCTGGTCTTGAACCCCAAAGAACTGGAATTACAGGCATGAGCCACCACACCCAGCCTATTAGATATATTATTACTTTTTGCCTTACTCAAATAAATCCCATTCATACTCTGTTCTATAACCACCATTTCCATAATTGTCTGGTACTAGCAATAATATTTGTATGCATCAATGTTTATTATTAATCTTTTTTTTTCCTTTTTCCCCCTAACCTCACAAATTTAGAGCTTGGGAACCATTAATTCTTTTGTGTGACTTTTCTATTCCTGAGTTTTTAAAATTCTGCTTAACTTTTTAACTGACTGAATTTTATTGTCAAAAAATCTTTGCTATTTTCATTGTTCTGAAAATTTTATCATGGATGCACATTTCTTTAATTCTTTCATGTTGGAGAATGTCTGCTTTTATCTTTATACTTGAATGATGTTTTGTCTAAGACTAATATTGTTGGGTTGTATTTTCATTTTCTCAGAATTTTAAAAATATTGTTCCATTATGTACTTGAATTAAATGTTTTAGAGACATCTGAAGCAAGCCAGATTTTTTTACCATCCTTAAATGTGGCTTGCTTTATCTGTCTGAATACCTGAAATTTTTTTTTTTTTTTTTTTTTTTTGAGTTGGAGTCTCACTCTGTTGCCCAGACTGGAGTGTAGTGGCCGCTCCCAGCCACTGCAGCCTCAACCTGCTGGGCTCCGGTGATCCTTCTGCTTCACCCTTCCAAGTAGCTGGAACTACAGGCGCGTGCTACCACACCCGGCTAATTTTTTGATTTATTGTAGAGATGAGGTCTCGCCTGCCCCGGCGGGTCTTGAACCTGCGGGCTCAGGCAATCCACTCACCTCAACCTCCCAAGGCGCGGGATTACAGGTTGAGCCACTGAACCCGGCTCTGAAATTTTTTTCAATTCTTGAAGTTAACCAGGCTATATATTAGTGTTGAGTAATTTTTGTGTCTGATATATTTTTCAGAAGGATATGCACGAGGATGTTAGTGCACTTTTGTTACCATCTAGTATTACAGCCACAGAACTGTTCAAGTCTTTGAATGATTACATATCAGGAAAACAAACTGGTCATTTTGTGTCAGTACATGCACAGAGCACCTGCCTTGACTGGACAGCATTCTGGTTTTACTACTTAGGACAAAGAGGTCGCTCCTGAATGTGAATCTTTGCACTGTGTCTGCCATAGAGAAATATTGGCTAGCCGAAAATGTCACCTGAACTTAACAATGTTTTGCAGGATGTTATTAAAATTATCAACCACATTAATGTACATGACCTTAACTCACATCTGTTTGCACCGCTCTGTGAGGAGATGGATGAAGAGCACATATATCTTCTCTTATACACAGAATTGAGATGGCTTTTTTTAAAGGTATTTATTTATTTATTTATTTTTTATTTTTTTGAGTTGGAGTCTCACACTGTCACTCAGACTGGAGTGCAGTGGCCGCTCCCGGCCACCGTAGCCTCGACCAGCTGGGCTCCGGAGATCTTCCACCTCAGCCTTCTGAATAGCCGGAATTACAGGATCGCACTGGCCACTCCTGGCTATTGCAGCCTCGACCTGCTGGGCTCCAGTGATCCTTCTGCCTCCGCCTTCCAAGTAGCCGGAATTACAGGCATGTGCTACCACGCCCGGCTGATTTTTTGATTTATTGTAGAGATGAGGTCTCACCAAGTTGCCCAGGCGGGTCTCGAACCGCGGGCTCAGGCAATCCACTCACCTCAGCCTCCCAAACCGCGGGATTACAGGCTGAGCCACTGAGCCCGGAGAGATGGCTTTTTTTTTTTTGAGTTGGAGTCTCACTCTGTCACCCAGACTGGAGTGCAGTGGCCGCTCCCGGCCACCGCAGCCTCGCCCTGCTGGGCTCCGGCGATTCTTCCGCCTCAGCCTTCCGAGTAGCCGGAATTACAGGCATGCGCTACCACGCCTGACTGATTTTTTTATTTATTGTAGAGATGAGGTCTCGCTGCCCAGGCGGGTCTCGAACCCGCAGGTTTTTTAAAGGTAGATCACTGGACAGACTTTTTGAGTTACGGGAGTTGCTCCAGAGATTTCTTTTAGAGAAACAGTCACCACTGGCAGCACATTTCAGTGACACAGAATGGGTAGCAAAACTTGTTTACTTGTGTGACATATTCAACTTGCTCAATGAATACAAGCAAGCACATAAATCTGTCACTTCAGGGGAAAATGACAACTGTGTTAAAACTGGCAGATAAAGAGGCTACATTCAAAGCCAAACTGGAATTATGAGGGCGATGAGTGAACATTCAGATTTTTGACATGTTGCAAACATTAGCAGAGATTCTGAGACTGTCAGAGCCTTCTTTCACTCAGCTGGTACATGATCACTTATCTCAGTTTTCAAAAGAGTTTAAGCATTACCTCCCAACACAAAAGACCCCTGAAATGGGAAGGAATAGATCTGCTACTCATTTGTGAATAAACCAAGTGTATAGACTTTGTGCTAGGAGGGGAACAACTGCTTGAGATTGGAAATGACAGTGGCTTTAATAGTATGTTTGAGATAACTTCAAATCTCCCTGCGTTCTGGGTTAAAGTCAAGGAGGAATATCCTGAAATTGCTTTCTTCCATTTCCAACATCCTGTCTTTGTGAAGCAAGGTTTTTTGCAGTGACAGCAACCAAAACAAGATTACAGAGTAGACTGGACATAAGCAACACAGTTTGGGTGTCACCATCTGCTATCACCTCCAAATAGAACAACTCAGGGCTCCTACTGATTCTACATTATGGTGAGTTGTATAATTATTTCATTATATGTTACATTGTAATAATAATAGAAATAAAGTGCACAATAAATGTAATACACTTGAATGATCTCGAAACCATCTACCCCCTGGTCCATGGTAAAAGGACAGACCGAGAGTGGAAAGCCATTTTTCCTCTTGTTCTTAAACCCCGACACAATGAGGAGAAAGTAGAAGCTATGCTTTCGGAGAAATGCACACTTTTGGTATAATTAACTTTACTGACTTTGTGTTTTCAGAAACAGACTTCCATGTTTCAAAGGTATCTTATAGTGGCAATCAAGCTTGCCTGAAGTAAAGGGAATTTACAGGGCTTAGGCGTCATGCATTGGGCAAGGACTGTAAAAGTCATGAAACTTGTAATTACAAAAGTTACAACCACTCAGAGGGAGAGCAGGTGGGGATTCGATCTTCCAGTAAATTGGGCACTATCTATTGGGAAGCCAAGGATCCCCCGAAGTTACCCACTGGGAATGCCTGGGAGATAGGGGGATGTACACCCTCCAGTAGGTCTAAGGAATGTCATTTGGGAAAGTGTAGGAGAATTAGAATCCTTGTCACGCCCTTCTCTAGGGGCTATGATAATGTGGGCAGACATTAAGGGTCTCTGTGTCACAGGTTCTGCAAGACACCCACAGGTGGTCGATAAGGAAGTCACAGCAGCAGTCACAGCAGTCACATGCAATATCTCCAAGAGAAGGATTTAAACCAGGATTCTGGGGAGCTACTATGCCACACTCACCTAGAGTGTAGGCCCACTCCTGTCTGTGGGGGGTAAACTTTTCTTTCTTTCTTTCTTTCTTTTTTTGTTGCACTTTTTGTATAACTTTGTTTTGGAAGAGTTCCATAAGCATTAGGAACATACATAAAATGACACACCACTGTTGACAATGAAAAAAAAACAGTATTTGATCATTTCTAGCTTAAAAAAATTTTTTTTAAATGATTCAGTTAAAATAAAGAGAAATTTTAGGTATTTTAGCAAGTATCACCTTGCAGGATCACAATCACATTTAAGCCACTGTCTTTTCTTCTCTCACCTCTGTGTTGCAATTCTTTGCATCTACTCGGATCTCTGGGTTCCTGGCACGCACCTCCGGCTTGCCAGCCCCAGCAGTGCTGTGAGCTTCTCTCTGCCTCTCCACCCTCACCCTGTCCGTCCATATCCTAACACAGGAAAAATTATCTTCCATAAAATCAGTCCCCAATGATGAAAGGTTGGGGGCTACTGCATTGGCTTCATTCTCCAGTCACTCCAGAGATACTCTCTCCAAGCTGGCCAGCGCCCTTCTCTTTGCAAAATCCAGTTGCATATTGAAACTCTTTGTCTTCCTTTATTTTTGCAGAATTTAATACTGTGGGCCACACTTTTCTTCTTGCAACTTTCCTTCTCTTTCTGTGATACTTCTCTCCCTGGTTCTTCTCCCATCTCTTTTCTGTTGTTTACTTGTGTTTTCTTTTAAAGGAAAAATAAGAAGATGACCATAAAGTACTTAGCACATTACCTGCACACAAAAAGTGTTCAGTCAGCATGTTATTATTGTCGCTATTGATATTAATGTTACTAGCTGCTAACATTTGAGGCATTAATATCAGTTAGACAGATGAAGGGTGAGGAGGTAGAGAGGGCAGACTTCTAGAGCAGAAGCAGCAGCACTCAGGTAAAAATAGGGGATGAGTAGGTAGACTCAAGTGTCTGAGGACTACAGAGTTTGAAGTGGTATTGTGTGCTGCTTGTGGTGAGGATTTGGGACAAGCAAGGAAGGCAGGAGACCATAGCCAGTCTACTTGAGACCTTGTGGTTGGCATCTAGTCCTAGAAGCTATCAGGTGAGACCTATGTTCAGCATTAAGAACTGGAGGGATGTGGTGAAATATGCAGTTAGGGGTCGGGAGGATGGAGAGGCTAGTGAGGGTAAGACTTGGGTGAACTGGAAACAGAGAGACTAGTTACTGAAAGGAGGTACCTATAGAAACCTAGAATAAGCTTAGTTCACATTTTGCCTCAGTATAACCATTTGTGCTTTGACTGGCATGCTTTGAATCTAGCATAGGTTAGACATCAATAAATTTCCAATAGGCAGGTTTTAGGAGACATTCAGACATCCTACTGCAGAGTGACAGCCTACCCCACCCCCTCAGCAAATTCCCATCAGATGCAAGACAAGGACAGAGCTATAGAAATGATAATAGACCACCTTTTAGTCAAGGAGTTTGTGGATTGCAAATGTCTGGCAAGTCTCTTGCAGGAAAATCCCCTCCCCTTGTGTCTTTCCATTTAACCCAACACCATGGCAGCAATCATGTGACTAAACCATCCATCTGCCTGCTGTCCATCACCTGACGTCAGAACCAGTGCTTACCTGCCCCTTCGTAATGACATGGAGCAGACCACCACCCAATCACCTTAATGACCTTCCCCAAGGGAAATGGTTAAAAGGAGTCAACCACAAGCAACAAGTCGCCATTGACTTGCTAAGCTATGTTGTAGCCATGTGCTCTTTGAGCTTTGGGCCCTTCTCCTACCTCGGTAGGTGAATCACCTCTTTCTCTCTCTTTCTAATTTACTTTCTAAATAAACTGTATTTTCTAATCTCGCTTCTGTGCAGTTCTTTGCATCTTTCATGTAGCATCGGATTGCATACCAGACACCCCACACCCCCCGTGGGCCTAACATTCTGGAAGCCCAGCTGGGCGAGTGAAAGACGGTGGCGCACAGTGAGACTCAACACCCGTTAAGGCCAAGAGATTTAATGGGTCGAACGCAGTGGCTACAGGACCTGAGGGTCAGACTGTAGCCCCGAGGCAAGGGCGTGGTGGCTTTTACAGGGGCTTAGGGTGACCTGTCTGCCGTCTATAGGTCAGCTGGCAGAGTTCCATCCAGGTTGGTGGGTTTTTCACGGGCGCGGGAAAAGGTGAGCCAGACTGTGGAAGAACCCGGAAGGTGCCGTTTCAGATGCCCCCTTTGTTTGCCGGGTCGCCATTTTAGGCTGGGGGGCCAAGTTTAGGCCCCTTTCCAGGAAAGGGAGGTGATATGGTTCTACTTGTGGCTGGCAGTGGCCCTTCAGAGAGTATGCCCTAACATTTTTGGAGGTCCCACTTGAGAGGACAGTAATAAAGTAAGTTAAGAGCATGCTATAACCCAATAAATATGTAATCGGCTTGTGGACAATAGCACAGCCATTTTTAGTTTTTAGTTTTCTGTCTTAAAACATAACCTGTAACTGTTTAAAGTTCCAGTTATGGGAAAAACTGCAAAGCTCCAGTTATTCTTCCCTTATCTCACTTTCCCCTTAGCAACAACCAATCAGGTGCCAGGGGGTAATCACCTAAGTTTCCAGATGTCTCTGCAACTTCCCTAGCTAGTGGACCAAGGTCAGCCCGAGTCAGGCTAGCCAATCCTCCACGATTAAGCTGACCACCAGAGGAACTACCCAATTAAATGGTAACAAAACTGGAAAGCCCCCCAAACTCCTCCCTTTGTGTAAAAGCATAAAAGGCATCTGCTTAAGGAAATCAGAGCCTCTGAATGTACTCCGCTGTGTCGGTTGTCGACAGAGGTCCAGGCTCGAGCTTGTAAATAAAGACCCTCTTGAACTTTCATCGGAATTGGCTCTTGGTGGTCTCTCGGATTGAACTTTCGGCCACTACACACTGAGATGTAATCCTAACAGATAGCAAGTGCAGGAATCTAAGCATGATGTGAAGCTGGCTTGGATCAGGTGGTAGCAGTTACGGGGGAAGACAGTAAGGGTATTAATATTCAAAGATATGAAGGAGGGAGACTCAAAGATTTGGGATGGGAGTAAGAGGAAGGAGTCTAGTGCTGATGGAATCATGCACCATGATTAGAAATAAGTGAAAAACTGGGGTAGAGTAAGAACTGGAGCTGCTTTAATCTAGTTAGGGTTTTTTTTGTTTGTTTGTTTGTTTTGTATTGGCGTCTCACCCTGTCACCCAGGCTGGAATGCAGTGGCACAATCACAGCTCACCATAGCCTTGACTTCCCGGGCTCAGGTGATCTTCCCGTCTCAGCCTCCCAAGTAGCTGGGACTACAGGTGTATACCACCACTCCCAGATAATTTTTTTGATTTTTCTGTAGAGACAAGGTCTCTCTATGTTGCCTAGGCTGGTCTCAAACTCCTTGGCCTCCCTAAATGCTGGAATTACAGCCCCGAGCCTCCATGCCTGGCCTATTTAGTTTAGTTTAGTTTTTTTTCCTCCTGACTTTCTTTGATTCCTTTCAGAATCTTAGGCACCCACCCTGGTAACTTGTGTGCCTGCATCACTTTTCATCCACTGCCTAAAAAGAAGAAAAAGAAAAGAAACAGTTTTCATTCACAACAAAATTATTGGGTCTTCCGTAATTATGACACAGGATGTGATGAATTTTCTCTCTTCATAGAAATGTCAAGGGGATAATGTTTTGAACAAGGTAATGAACCCTATCTCAGAGAATTAATCAAATATCTCCTCCTACTGAGAGTTAATTTGTCCTCTCAATATATGGAATTAGGTTCAGCACATATTACTGTTTAGATGTATTGACATCTTTTTTTTTTTTTTTTTTTGAGTTGGAGTCTCACCCTGTCGCCCAGACTGGAGTGCAGTGGCTGCTCCCGGCCACCGCAGTCTCAACCTGCTGGGCTCCGACGATCCTTCCGCCTCAGCCTTCTAAGTAGCTGGAACTACAGGCACGCGCTACCACACCTGGCTAATTTTTTGATTGATTGTAGAGATGAGGTCTCACCAAGTTGCCCAGGCATGTCTCGAACCTGCAGGCTCAGGCAATCCACTCACCTCAGCCTCCCAAGGTGTGGGATTACAGGATAAGCCACTAAGCCTGGCATGTATTGACATCTTAAAGAGCTTCAAATATGTGTTCTGGACCAATGTTGGTGAAAACTCACACACTAGGTTCAGAAGATAGTGATCTCCTGGAAAGTGGGTATAACACACTGTACGTCTTTCAACTTTGTTGTGTAATGTAGATAGTATTTCACCAGTTCACTCAGATGGAGACCATGCACACTAGACCTACAAGGTGTAAAGCCAACACCTAGACTATCTAATTTTATCTCATATCTTTAGTATCACCTTGCTATAGCAGAATGTGGCAAATGATCAAATATATTTCTTGTATGATTGAGTGAATGAATGCAGAAATACATGAGTAACTGCTTCAGGGTCAGCAGTTGGCCCTATGGCAATCACTTGGGATGACAAATTGTCTCTCTCCCACTAACCCTGTGACAGAAAGGGGGTTGGTAGCAGTTAAAGGTATTTCCTTTTGAAAGCCAAGCAGCAAGCTTTAAAGACCTGCCAGGCCAGTTTTGTTTGAAAAAGCCAAATGGCCAAAGACTGATGGCTGTCATGGAAATACAAAAGAGCAACTAATTCACAGACTTATCCAAAACCCCTCTTTTGAAGTTGACAGTTTACAATCCTACTGGCCCTGTGGTTCCTAGAGACCTTTTTTTCTTTGAAAAATCTGATTTTTCTGAACTCAACATCGTAAATTCCAAAGAACATATGTAATCACTCAACGACCCCCTTCCTTACCTAAACGAAGGTATAAGACCCCACTTCTCCCCTTCTGGGGGGCTCTACCTGGATGCATTAGCCCATTGAGCCTGCCGGCAAGTGTAATAAAATTGCCATTTCCTATAATAGTCTTGGTGTCACGACCTCTTTATTTTCCTGCTACATCACAGCACTGGGACTGTGGAGGACTGTGTGGCTTTGACTTTTTAAAACTTTTCCTGGCAGAGGGTGTGGTCCTGAAATTCACTCCTCTGAATAATTGTGATTCTTTAAAAAAAAAAAAAAAGTAAAAGAAAAAAGAATGGGCTCCCTGTTGGCATTTTGACCACAGAGTGTGGGGGGCCAACCCCTGCAGAGAGATTTAGAGGGTCCCTGGAAGATGTGGTGGTGTTGGCGATTATTCTGGAGAAAAAAGCGAAAGAAAGAGAGAAATGCAGGGAGAAAGAAAGAAACTGACTCTGTCTAGTGCAGAAGCTGGTTCTGTAGGATAGATATTAAAAGAAAGAAAAAGAAAGAAAGAAAATGGACAACTGTTCAACAAATTGAGCAGAAGCCATTTATTGGAAGTTACAGTGGGTATTTATCCCCAAATTTTACACAGACAGTCTCACAAGTCTTTCACGTGAACACAAAGCCAGGTGCAGGAGCGGCGTCCCCCACCCACCAGGTGTTTCCTCAGGCATGAAGAAGAACAATCCCAATTAAATCACAAAACTTTTACATGAACACAAAGCCAGGTGAATGAGGGCATCCCTCTCCCACCAGGTGTTTCCTCGAGTATGAGGAAGGGCAATCCCAATTAAATCACAAGACATTTACATGAACATAGAGCCAGGTGGATGAGGGGCGTCCCCCATGCACCAGGTGTTTCCCCAAGCATGAGGAAAGAGGATCCCAAAACTATCTCACTGTTCCTCATGCTTTGTCAATATTCCTCAAAAGCAATACAAAAATTCTAATATCATATTATTCTAATAATCAATAACTTTTGAAACTTATGCATACACAACACCTAATGACCAACCTAAATCCCAATTACTCTCTATTTTATGCTAATTTTACCTACATTATAGAAACTCTCAACCATAGCCCAAACCAGTCCTAAAGAATGTGGCCCAGTCAAAAGATCACATTGGGCCCTTAGGAATGTGCCCCAGCCCAAAGTTCATGCTGGGCTGTTTCTAGTAACTCTAGATAACTATCTATATTATTAAAGTTGAAACAGCACTTTATATGTATATACTAATTCTACAAATATACTTTTAAAAAATCTTATAAAGAAACTTGTACCATATTAAAGGCTCCCAAAAGTGACCTGAGTTTGAATTATGCTAAGTTTAAAGCCATAACCACAGTCTGGGAAAAACGGGAACAATGGACTCCTAAAGTAAGCCATGCCTGTCGTACTCTCAGAGCTTCATGCTTTGATCATCAAAGTCCCTGCTAGTGGGACATGCCAAACAGTAAAGAAAGGAAGAGGGAATGGGCCATCAGCTCCTGAACTCATCCTAGTGGTTTCAGGTCCACAGCCCACCTGGATCCCTAACGCTCAGGCAGGCCTCCACTGCCAGCTCCCAAAAACAGAGATTTAGCTTTGTGGTATACTTCCTACGACTGTGAAACTCATTGTTTGTGAAACACCCTCAGGGACATTGAAGCTGAGATATATTTCAGCTCTATAAGGCGTAAAAAGAAAGCTATTTTTATCTCTCACAATGCCTATATTTTTGTTTTTTGTTTTTCAAGTACTACTCCTTTGTAAGGATCTACCAATCATTTTATTTCTTTCACAGGTGTGTGCTTACACTCAGGACTGCTGAAGCATAGTGGGACTTGGCTTATACCAAATAGTGCAGTTGTTTTCATAATGAAGCGACTGTCACAGCCTACAGAGATGTGATGATGCATATCAATTTACTAGCTGCTAACTGGAATGCCTCAGCCTCCTTTATTCTTTGTGTGAAGGAGACCTGGCCTTCCTGGAGTCCAAGGCCAAGTTGGAGGACCTTTGGAAAGCTCCCACTGCCCACAGGGCCTGGCCTTGTCCTTTGCCATGTTGGATCTGTTTGTCCATTTTCTTGTCAAAATTCTCTGTAGATTGGGCTAATCTTATTCACCACTGTGTTCTTAGTGATTCTCTGTAGATTGGACTAATCTTTTTTTTTTTTAGTTGGAGTCTCACTCTGTCACCCAGACTGGAGTGCAGTGGCCGCTCCTGACCACCGCAGCCTCGACCTGCTGGGCTCCGGCGATCCTTCCACCTCAGACTTCCAAGTAGCTGGAACTACAGGTGTGCGCGACCATGCCCGGCTAATTTTTGACTTGTAGAGATAAGGTCTTGCCAAGTTGCCCAGGCGGGTCTTGAACCCGCGGGCTCAGGCAATCCACTCACCTCAGCCTCCCAAAGCGCTGGGATTACAGGCTGAGCCATCAAGCCCAACGATTGGGCTAATCTTATTCACCAATGTATCCTTAGTGTCTTTGAAGGTGCCTGACACTTAGTAGGGGCCTAATAAATACATGAAGTGAAGCCAGGACAAATTCTTGGTCCTGCTACCTTAGTATAGCATCTGACACATAAGAGAAACTCAGCAAATTTTTTAAATGAATACATGAATGTATATATATTATTTCAAATGTTCTCTATTTCAGTGAAACAGAATAAAGACCTGCTTCTTAAAGAAAGAATGAAGAAGATACTTTATTTCTGTAGTAGTATGAAGAGAACATTTTTCTTTTTTTTTTTTGAACTGGAGTCTCACTCTGTTACCCAGACTGGAGTGCAGTGGCCGCTCCCGGTCACCACAGCCTCGACCTGCTGAGCTCCGGTGATCCTTCCACCTCAGCCTTCCAAGTAACTGGAACTACAGGCATGCATTACCACGCCCGGCTAATTTTTTTTTTAATTTATTGTAGAGATGAGGTCTCACCAAGTTGCCCAAGTGGGTCTCGAACCCGCAGGCTCAGGCAATCCACTCACCTCAGCCTCCCAAAGTGTGGGACTACAGGCTGAGCCACCAAGCCCAGCTGAGAACATTTTTCTATAATTTTAAGTGTTTTTGTGGCTTAGAGGAAAAAGGCATTTTTAAGTTTAGCTACCTTTTATAATCCCAGTATAGATTATTATTGTGATTATTTGTAGCATTATGTACTTCACTGGTTTATCAAATGATAGGACCCCTATACTTTACTGGGCAATCTTACATCTCTCTAGGTCAGTAGCAAGGTTATCTACATATTATTAAGGAAGATTCAAGGCCAGTTATTAAAAAAGGGTAAGATTGGCCGGGTTCAGTGGCTCAGCCTGTAATTCCAGCACTTTGGGAGACCGAGGTGAGTGGATTGTCTGAGCCCGTGGGTTTGAGACCTGCCTGGGCAACTTTTGCCAGACCTCATCTCTACAATAAAGCAAAAATTAGCTGGGTGTGGTAGCGTGCACCTGTAGTTCCAGCTACTTGGAAGGCTGAGGCGGAAGGATCGCCGGAACCCAGCAGGTTGAGGCTGCGGTGGCCGGGAGCAGCCACTGCATTCCAGTCTGGGCAACAGAGTGAGACTCCAACTCCAAAAATAATAATAATAAATAAATCATCACATACCTGTGAGTTCACAGCATTTCATAGACTCTGGTCTCTTTTCCCACCACTGAGGCAAGTAGGCCAAGAGTATGAAGTACTCTGCTTTCAGGCAAGTTGCAGCGTTTGGCATACCAGCAATTAAAAAAATATATTTTATGATTTCAACCAAAAGATATGCCAGATCTCTGTTGCTGGCAAATATTAGGACTTTCTGAATCTAACAACAGTATTTATTAAGAGCTTTTTCCTCATTATTCAATGTTTTGTGTATTTTTATTGTGATGTTTCTTTTAATAGTTTTAAGCTTATAAATTCTGAAGTCTAGCATCTGAGAAGTTGCTTCCCAGATTTATGTGATTTTGGGCACTAAAATGGAATTTGTTTATAACTGAGATCTTGAGGTTCTTACAAGTGGTTAGTGATGTAATTCCAGGGTTCTAGTGATAATAAATTGACAATATTTATCCTTTGATGTCTATTAGATGGCATTACACGGCCAGCATCCACTCTCCTGTTTGAAAGAGATAGAAGTCAGTCAGATTGTGTTACTATGGGAAAGAAAAACAAGCACAAGACAGGATTTACCTATACGAACTAGACAAGAGAGTCCAAATCCAATCCTTCAGAAAGTCAACCGTGTGGTTTGCTAAATGATGTGGAAAAAGCAATGCTGTTCCTTGTCCAAGTAAAGTACCAGACTGCTCTAATAGGAATTACTATTGGTAAGAGATGAGCCAGAACAGTTTATTTACAAGTTTTCCGCATATCCATAGCATTTCATTTATTCTAGGATAATATTTAGGTCTGAATGCATGCAAGAGTAGATATAGTTTGTTTCAACTTGTAAAGTTTTTTTTTTTTTTTTTTTTTGAGTTGGAGTCTCACTCTGTCGCCCAGACTAGAGTGCAGTGACACACTCCTGGCCACTGCAGCACAACCTGCTGGGCTCCGGCGATCCTTCTGCCTCAGCCTTCCAAGTAAACAAAACTATAGGTGTGAGCTACCACACCTGGCTAATTTTTGATTTATTGTAGAGACGAGGGTTCACCAAGTTGCCCAGGTGGGTCTTGAACCCACGAGCTCAGGCAACCCACTCACTTTGGCCTCCCAAAGTGCTGGGATTACAGGCTGAGCCACCGAGTCTGGCCCATCTTGTAAAGTTCTTTACTAGGATACCTGATAATATCTTACAGATTCAGAGGTTTGCTGTATGTATTAAATGTACATACCATTAGTATAATATGAGGTGGGCAACATAGTAGTTAATGCTATGGACTCTTCAGTTAGACTGCATAAATGCTTAGCAGTTGTTTGACCTCAGGCAAGTTACCTAACCACTCACAGATGATAAAACCAAAGCGTAAGACAACTTTGCTCATAGTTTGTGTATCTGTATGTGTTAAAAAAAATCAAGTAAAAAGCTTAACACACCCAGGAAGGTGCTCATGTTACTTGTAGTTAGAAATATATAGTATCTATGAAGCCATAAAAAATAAAGACATAAGTTATTTAATACTGGAAACAGCGTGGTGCTATTCAACATCACAACCTTAATATCCTAAAACAATTTTAGCAGACTACGTACCTGCAAATGTACACTTCATGAATTTGAGGGCTCATTTCTGAGTGAACTGGTTCTATTCCCTGGCATAGTTCCCTGTGCTCACTATTTTGTGGGCACAAAGGTCATTCTTCAGTGTAAATTATACAAAATGGTTAGCTGTTTTCATAAAGAAGCCTGGAGCCTTTGCCTTTTCTGGTAATGGTGGTGAAATGTTTTCATGCAACTAGCAGGAGAGATTCTAGTGGCTGCTTGCCAAGCCTGTGTATGTGCAGTAGAACAAAGTTCTTTAATACCTTTCCTGTGGTGAGCAGAGCATTATATCAACAATTTCAAAAAGGCCAGGGGAGTGCACAGCAGCATAACAGCCAGGTCCTTTGGAGGGTCTAGCCTTAACAGATTGAGGAAAATATATTCCTATTGCTAATAAACCCACTCTAGCAATCTCTGCCCCTTGCTCATTTGCCTTTTTAAAAACATTTATTTTTAATTGACATGCTAACATTTTACACATTTTGAGGGGGGGTGTACAATTTGATGTTTCAATAATTATCTATAATGTTTCCGATCAGCATGGTTAGTGTAACATTTGGAGATACTGAAAGAGGCACAGGATAAGGGACTGGTACAAACCAAGCATTTATTGGGGGGAGCTCCGGGCTGAGGTCCTGTGGTCCAGAAAGATGGGCCAGGGGACTCACACCCAAGGAGGGGCGGCTTGGATTTTTAAGGGTGCTGTATTCGGGAGGGTGTCAGGGGCAGCAGTGAGGTGGGGAGAAAAAGCATCCAATCATCTCTGGTCCCATGTGGCTGTTGCTGAGGCTGCTAGTAGGTTGTTGGCAGGTGCATCCGGCCTGGGCTGGAAAGTCCATGTCTGGCCCTTCTTGGCAGTTGGCGACACGTTCTGGGAGGTTTCAAGGAAGATGTGTGGATGTGGGCTTGGGGTGGAGCGGATAGGGGTCAGTGGGTGGAGGGGCAGATGGGGGAGGAGGGTGCTGCTTCCCTCTGAACCTAACATCCCGACCTCTGTGGTATAAGGGGCGCTGACTCTATCTGGTTGCTTCAAGTTGAAGGGGGGCATAGTTTATGGGAGGCCAGGATGGGGTGGCTTGGATGGAAGTGGGGCATATGGAGAGGGGTGTAGGAGTAATTGGCTGACTGTGACGTAAGAAATTTTCTTCATGCGAGACTACATAAAATTAAATAGACAGGGTGCAATTATAAGTAAAAGACAGATAAGTAGGACAGGCCCCAAGAATGGCAAGACCCAGTGGGCGATGCCGGAGTTCCACCAGGCAGAGAAGGGCGGCTCAGCGGTGGTTTTTGGCGAAGTTTGTCTCCCAGCTTTTGGAGGACATTGACATTTTCCTCTATCAGCCCTGTTTTGTTAACATAGAAGCAGCATTTTTCCTGGAGAAATATGCAAGTTCCACCCTGACCGGCTATGAGGAGATCAAGGGCTCTGCAGTTCTGTAAAGTAACCCAGGCTAGAGAGGTTATCTGCCACTGAAGGGATGCCAGGGAGCTTATGGATGCTTCCAGAGCTGTTTGGAGCCTTTCTTCCAGTTTTTTGAGAAGAAAGGAGGCTGTGTCCCAGTGTTCCCCTACCCAGCCCTCCAGCTGCCAAGGACGTGGCAAACGTGAGACCAAGCATGAGAGGGAGAAATGCCGCACAGCGGGCACGACAGGGAGCAGGAAAGGCTTTGAGTAAGAGCTCCTCCTCAGAATAGAACTTAAGCTGTGATATAAGCATTACTGGATAGCAACAGGGGTAAGAACTATTGATAGATTTGAAGAGGGTGCCATTATACCAAAAGAACCCACCCCTTGGAGCAGATAGGGTAGATGGTGTAGATTTGGAGTTGTTGCATGTGCAGGAGCTGCCATAACAGGTATTAGAAAGGTTATTGAGAGGCAGGAAGAAAGGGACTCCCGGGATTGAAAGATGCTGGTTACTTGGTGCCCTAGAGGCCCTAGTGATGGGAACTGCTGCCAAAGGGGAGTGGTTTAAAGCGGCACAAAGGAAGCAGTTACTTACATTTTCAACAGAAGAGTGGTTGAGCAACGTGATACCTTGTTGTATTAAATGGAGCCAAGAGAACGAAGAAGGGTGGGCGGCACTCGGGGCGGGAGCTGGGCATTTAAAGAGGTTTCTGCTTCATTTTCTGGGGGCGACAGCTGCTGCACAGCATGGAGGCAGTCCGTTGTTAGGGCTTTAGTGGTGGGAGTAAGGCGGATACCAAGGTAGATGACCTCAGGTTGCATGAGCTGAGTTTTACGAGGGCCACCCGGTATCCCCTAGAGGCCAGGAAGTTGAGAAGGGCAGCTGGGTGTGTGCACAACAGTTTCTTAGATGGGCTGTAAAGTAAGAGATTATCCCCATACTGGATGAGGTGGCTAGGTTGGAGAGGGCAACTAGCTAGGTCAGTTGTGAGAGCCTGGCCAAAGAGGTGGGGGCTGAAAGGCACAGAGAACAGTCAGAAGGGCGTCCCCAAGATGGCACTGCCTCCCAAGACAACAAAGGCCCTAAGCGGCTTTTCCCGCCCACGCGAAGCTTAAACCTGTGCTCAAACAACCTCTCCCTATAGGAATACTACCTCATAGTCTCCTCCAATAAGACCCAAACACAGCACTGGCCAGCCCCCGCAAGGTCCATAAATATATCCCTCTCCCTGCATAGCGCTC
>JAPVLO010003095.1:0-25712 GCA_027257055.1 Cephalopachus bancanus
GGATAATCTACAATACTTGTTCCAAGTTGTTTTCTGTTCCCCTTTCTTCTGGAATATCGAACAGGCGTAAGTTTGGCCTCTTGATATAGTCACACATCTCTCAGAGGCTTTGTTCTTTCGTTCTGAGTTTTCTTTCTATGGTTTTAACAGGTTGGGTTAATTCCATTTTTTGGTCTTCAAGCTCTGAGATTCTTTCTTCTGCTTGGTTAATTCTGCTTTCCATGCTTGTCATCTTGTTGTTTATTTCCTGGATAAAGTTTTTATGGCCACAATCTCTGTCACGGTTCTTTCAGTATTGCATGTTATTTTTCTTGAGTCTCACTTTTTCCATCCATTCCCTAATCCCTGTTGTATTCTCGGCCCAATCATTGGTGATTTCCATTGTCTGGGCTCTGAGGTCTGATTTTTTGAATGTCACCTCTTTGGTACACTGGGAATTGCCTGTGTTCTTCCACTGATTTTTCCTCAGTTATGACAGATCTTTCTTTTCTCTTTAATTCCGATTTTCAGTGGTAGCGGGTGTGGCTTTTTACTTTTGTTGTTTGCTCAGTCCTCTATTCTGCCCTGATCAGAGCCTCCAAATTTGTTGTGTTTTGAAACAGGATGGGGGTGGGAAGCTTTGCGGTTTCTTATAGTTTTGAGAGCCGAATAAGGTGGAGGGTAGGGAGCTAGGATTCAGAAACTGCTTTCAAGTTACAGTGTTCACTGACTGGTGTATGGGCCTCCTGAGATCCACTCCCCACCACTACTCTATATGATGATGCAATGGGTATGTGTATCCAAACTCTGAGTCCGAAATGAGAAACAGTAATGAGGAGAACAGAGAAAAGGAGAATGAAATAGAGTGGGCAGAAATAATAAAAAATAAAAAGTAAAATAAACCACAGAAAAACAAAAGCAAAAACAAGAACTAAAAGAACTAAAAACAAAACAAAAAAAGACAAAAAATGCAACAAACAAAACCCAAAACCAACAGGACCCAAAACACAAAAAAAACAGGAAGGCTGAACACACACACACACACACACACACACACACACACACACACACACACACAACACACATAACACACACTAAGCCAAAATAAACAACAAAAAAGGAAAAAAAGACAAAGAATTTATGGGCACTAACCTCCCTCTTGTGGCAGATCGTGCAATTATTCCTCTCAGCTGCTCACAGTAGGGCTGTGGGCCATTCACAATTTCCCTGGCTGTGACTCATTGGGGGGAGGAGGGGGCGGTTTGGGTGGTGAGGTATCAGTTTTCCTCTCCAGCTCGCCCAAGGTCAAGGGGATCCCCTCCGGTGGGGAGGTGTGGAATTATCTCCTCCCCAGGTGCTGACAGCAGGCACCCCAACCAGGGTTATCCTAGAGTAGAGGTATCCTAGTGTGGCTGCTGTCCAGGATTCACCTGGATTTGTCCCTCTCAGTCATGCCCCAGCTGTGTGGGTCTGATATTCAGAGGATTGCTGAAGAGTAGGGGGTTGGGTCAGCCCAGGATTCACTGCGTATCTCTTGGGGGTCTTCCTTGTCATTTTCTGGTTATACTCCTGGTCCCACAGCTGGATCAGGGTAGGGAGTGGGGTGCCTGAGACTCTGCACTCATCCTGTCCTTTTGAAGTTTGTGCTTTTGGGATAATCGCTCTGGATCACGATCAACCCCTGAGTAGGTAGCCCGCTGGTCACAGAGCAGGTCTGTGACTCCACAGTAAGCCAGCCAGAGCACTTCCTTACTCAGTTTTCAAGATGGTGGCTGAGTGCCTGTTTTGTCTTCTCCACTGGGACTCTGCATCTGGCTCCCTTGCTGTGCTCCCTCCACAGCTCTTGCTGCCAGTGTCTGGCCTGGCGCTTCTGTGGTTGGGCAGTCTGGCAGTGGCCTCACTCCCCAGCTTTTCCTCAGTAAAAAATCTGTTGATTTTAGAAAATGACACTCGGCTTCTGCATCCTGGGAGGTGCCACAGTCTAAGCAGAGCAGCTTCCAGCACCAGCCTCTTCACCAGGAGATCCCTGGCTACTTGTTCCCGAGTCTCTGCTCAGCTAGCCACTCATGCATCTACTTACAAACAGACATGCATGAAAATTCGTCCATACACTCACTCACACAGGGAGTAACAGTTCTACTGGCTCTGTCGCCATATCTTTTTGTCCTAAAAAGAATAATTTTTAATATCAAATACCTTGTCAGTGTTTAGATTTCCACTTATCTCCTAAATGTTATACTATTATAATTTAAAAACAGGCCGGCTGTCTGTTTTTCTACATATAGTTTTATGAGAGCACAGCTACACTTTGCATTATCTTTGACTGTTTTCTTTTCTTTTTTGAGTTGGAGTCTCACTCTGCCGCCCAGACTGGAGTGCAGTGGCCGCTCCCGGCTACCGCAGCCTTGACCTGCTAGGCTCTGGCGATCCTTCCGCCTCAGCCTTCCGAGTAGCCGGAATTACAGGCACGTGCTACCATGCCCGGCTGATTTTTTATTTATTGTAGAGATGAGGTCTTGCCAAGTTGCCCAGGCGGGTCTTGAACCCACGGGCTCAGGCAATCCACTCACCTCGGCCTCCCAAAGCGCTGGGATTACGGACTGAGACACCAAGCCTGGCCAGATTTTTTTTTCTATAAGGGAGAAAGGTCTCAGCGGGGGTCTGTGCTTTTCTTCCCTCACCTGTAATACTGTCCTCCCTCCAGTCTTTCCTGTGCCGCTTTCTACTTCCTTAGGAAGTCTGTGGAGAAGAGCCTGCACATGGGTATGAACTCCCCTCGTATTTGTTGCTTCCAGGGGGTCTGTACTGTCATGCTGGTCCATATTTGGCTTTTAGAAATTTGCTTAAAATTTTAGTTGAATTCTTCTTAGCTATCTCTGTGGGGCTCAGTGTCATCTTCCCCTCATGCTTTGCCAGTGCTGATGTCTTGTCTCTTCTTAAAAGCACCTGTCTTTCCTTAGATTTCATCCAGGCCACTTGGTCTTTCTACAACCTCAGTTCTCTGGTGGCTTCAGGGAAAGTTATGATTTGGTATTTTATCTAGTCTTTTTTCATTGTTCTGGTTGGGAGATCCTCTTTTCATATTTCTGCATCTTAGTTAAAAGTCAAATTACAGTGTTATATAGTCACTTGAAGTAGTTATCTTTGTGGTGGTGTATTTAATTCAATATATGGTAAGTTCATTTGTTTGATTTTTCTCAGGGAGTTCTTCCCTTTAAACTCTAATTTTGTTTCATAATTATATGAACTATTTATATGATTTCAAATCATATATGCAGAACAACATATATTCAAAGAAACCTAACTTCTCTCCCTGTCTGTTTCAGCCTATTCCCTTCTTTCCTCTGTAGGAAAACTTTAAAACAACATAAGGCTTATTTATTTATTTAAAAACAATTTTTTTAAGAGACAGGGTTTTGCTTTGTCACCCAGCCTTGAGTGCAGTGGTGCGGTCATAACTCAGTGTATCCTCAAATTTCTGGACTCAAGTGATCCTCTTAACCTCCCCCTGATAGCTAGGACCACAGATGTACGCCACCACACCCAGCTAATTTTAAAATTTTTTTTGTAGAGACAGGGTCTTGCCCAGGTTGGTCTTAAACTCCTGGCCTCAAGTAATCTTCCTGCTTTGGGTTTCCAAAGTGCTGGGATTACAGGTGTGAGCCACCACACCTGACCTGGCTTACTGCTTATATTTATTGTTGTTTTTTTTTTTTTTTGAGTTGGAGTCTCACTCTGTCGCCCAGACTGGAGTGCAGTGGCCGCTCCCGGCCACCGCAGCCTTGACCTGCTGGGCTCTGGCGATCCTTCCGCCTCAGCCTTCTGAGTAGCCAGAATTACAGGCATGCGCTACCACGCCCGGCTGATTTTTTGATTTATTGTAGAGATGAGGTCTCGCTGCCCAGGTGGGTCTCGAACCCGCGGGCTCAGGCAATCCACTCACCTCAGCCTCCCAAAGGCGTGGGATTACAGGCTGAGCCACCGAGCCCGGCTTACTGCTTATATTTAAAAAATACTTATGAACATGATTGATAAGTTGATTTTTATAAGTTGTTTAGACAACCTCATTCTTCCTACAATCTTAATGTACAGTCTTATGTTCTATTTACCTGCAACTGTTGCCCACTAAAAATTATGCCTACTGGGCCAAATACTGTATGAGAAAGGGTTGCTTCTATTTCTTAGGAATTTGTAGATTCCAGAGTTTCAGTTGTGATAATCAAATCTGGCAGATGACCATAAGATTTTAAAAGTCCACATTCTTCATTCACTTTGAAAATTTTAATAAATATAGTTTTATTAGAAATATTTATCTGTCTTTATTTCAGTAGCTTTGGGGGATACAATTATTTTTTGGTAAAACTTTTTTTATTTTTATTTTTATTTATTTATTTTTTGAGTTGGAGTCTCACTCCGTCGCCCAGACTGGAGTACAGTGGCACGCTCCCGGCCTCCGCAGGCTCGACCAGCTGGGCTCTGGCAATCCTTCCACCTCAGCCTTCCAAGTATTCGGAACTACAGGCGCGTGCTACCACTCCAGGCTAATTTTTGATTTATTATAGAGATGAAGTCTCACCAAGTTGCCCGGACTGGTCTTGAACCCGTGGGCTCAGGCAATCCACTTTCCTCGGCCTCCCAAAGTGTTGGGATTACAGGCTGAGCCACCAAGCCTGGTCAAAAGTTTTTTTAAAAAGGAAATTTTTATTTGCTCTGTGGTTGCCAGGTAATCTCGTAAAAAAAGTAATCAGGGTGTATTTTGCTATTTCCCTGTTCTTCCTGTTGCTTTTATGATTCATGTAATGTTCTTTTTTATCCAGCAGAGGCCACTAGAGCCCGCTAAGGAGACGTGCAACAGAAATGTGGCAGTTTGTTCTAAGATGTGATTCCTAAAAGGTCACTTTTTAATAGCTCTGCAATTATTATCTTAGTCTTGCTAGCTTGTATCATGTGAAGATTTTGTGCTTCAAAGAAACCAAATACTGGAGGGCAGGAAAGAGTCTATGACATTTATTTTTAAACAGTTTTTTAAATTACATTTTATCTTTTAGATAAAATTATATTTGAGAATTATAGTTAACTGCATTGCTTAATATCTGTTAAGCTAACATCTACTTTACTGTGTAAATTCCAACAAAAAGACATGGTCCCTACGCTCTCAGAAATGATGTTATCTCCAAGGAATGCTGCAGCTTATTACAGGCTTAAATTTTTTTTCTCTGATTCTTCTCAGTTTGCAGGCCTTTCAGATATATCTATCTCACAAGATATACCTGTAGAAGGAGAAATCACCATTCCTATGAGATCTCGCATTCGGGAATTTGACAACTCTACATTAAATGAATCTGTTCGGAATACCATTGTAAGTTACACTGATTGAGAGAACTTCTGTTCAGTATCGTGGGACTTAATAACTAATGGCACTTTGCAATATTTTCATTTGGTTCACTAGTTTTCAGCATATTATATTTAAGATTCTCCTCCAGAGAGTAATTTGGTACAGCTTTTTTGGAGAGCAGTTTGGATGTGATAGGTATTAAGAATCTTACAATGGACGTGGGAGTGGTGGCTCGCATCTGTAATCCCTGTACTTTGGGAGGTGGAAGCGAGAAAGTTGCCTGAGCCCTTGGGTTCGAGAATAGCCTGGGCAACTTTGTGAGACTTCATTTCTATAATAAATAAATAAATTAGCTGGTTGCATGGCACATGCCTGTGGTTCCAGCTACTTGAAAGGCTGAGGTGGAAGGATCACCTGACGCCCAGCAGGATGAGACTGAGGTGGCTGTGTGTGTACCACTGCACCCCAGCCCTGGGTGACAGAGTGAAACTCAAAAAAATAAAAAATAAAAATCTTAAAACATCCAAATCTTTTTAAAACGAATAACTATACTTCTCAAAATACAAAGAAACATTTTAAAAGTGAAAAAAAAATTAAACATAGAAAAATATCAATATACAAAGATATTCATTATAGCAATTCTTGGTTATATGAGAAAGTTGAAAATAGCTTAAATGAACAGCAGATGGGCTATTGGCATTGGTATTAAGTAAGTTATGTTACATTCATGGAATAATGCTGAACAACTATTAAAAGTTATATTTACAAAGAGTTTTTAATGATATGGATACAATTCTAGGAGAAAAAACTAGGACAGAATGATCTCAATGGCATTTTGAGAGGTTATATTTGCATTACTGAACCCTTCCTCAAATGTCTTGATTTTTGGTTCTGGCTTTGGGATTAATTTACCAGTTACATTGAGAATGTTGGAACTTAATTTATTTTGTATATTGAGGAAATGTAGTAACTAGGGAGCAGGCTGATTGACCCTTGGGACTTCATCTTATATGAACTGAATATCATATAACTATGTTTTGCAGAATAGCTTATTGTAGTGCTATTGTTTTAGTTTCTTTAAGTAGCATATTGAGAGGGCTATGCTTGTCTTTTACAGAGTTTTCAAAATCAAAACAGAACTGGTGGATGTGGAAAAATGTTAAAAACTGGCTTACATAATTAATAGAAAAAGCATACCTTGCCTCTCTGGTTTGTTTGTATGATGAAGGAGTTGAACTAGAATTAGCTTGAAAATTCAATGAACAGCTCCCAGGATATTGAAATAAAAGATATTTTAGGTTGGGCTCACTGGCTCAGCCTGTAATTCCAGCACTTTGGGAGGCCGAGGCGAGTGGATTGTCTGAGCCCACGCGTTGGAGACCTACCTGGGCAATTTGGTGAGACCTCGTCTTTACAATACATCAAAAACTAGCCGGGCATGGTAGCATACACCTGTAGTTCCGGCTACTTGGAAGACTGAGGCAGAAGGATCGCCAGAGTCCAGCAGGTTGAGGCTGCGGTGACCGGGAGCGTGCCACTGCACTCCAATCTGGATGACAGAGTGAGACTCCAACTCAAAAAAAAAAAAAAAAAAGATATTTTAGTAAATTAAGTGAGGGGGCTGCCTGGCAACCTTGATCATCACTATACAACAAGCTGTTTATGTTTTTCAGATGCGTGATCTAAAAGCTGTTGGGAAAAAATTCATGCATGTTTTGTACCCAAGGAGAAGTAATACTCTTTTGAGAGACTGTAAGTATATGAGGTTTTTGAGGATTTGTTTCATCTCACTGTACCTTATCATAAGTACTTTATAAGGCAAAGGCTCTGTGGTAATAAAACTGATATCATTTTACAGAATGAAAAGATATGTAAATGAAATTTTGGGGAAGAAATTACAAATTTTGATTGAAATTTCAGAGATTGGAAGAGTTTGCTTATTGTCCTCGTCAGTAAAAATAAACTATTGGCTGGCTATGTTGGTTCACACCTATAATCCCCAGCACTTTGGCTGCTGACGATATAGCAAGATCCAGTCTCTACAAAAATAAAAATACAAAATTAGCTGGGTATGATGGTATGCTCCTATAGTCCCAGCCAGTCAGGAGGTTGAGATTGGAGGATCACTTGAGTCCAGGAGTAGGAGTCTTCAGTGAGCTATGATCATACTACTGCACTCCAACCTGGACAATAGAGTGAGAACGTGTCTCAAAAAAATTAATTAATGACTTAGCATTAGCTTACTATAACTTTTTTACTTTATATACTTTTTTAGAACTTTTGAATTTTTGAAAACGTTTTGACTCTTTTTTTTTTTTTTTTTTTTTTTTTTTTGAGTTGGAGTCTCACTCTGTCGCCCAGACTGGAGTGCAGTGGCTGCTTCCGGCCACCGCAGCCTCGCCTGCTGGGCTCCGGCGATCCTTCCGCCTCCGCCTTCCGAGTAGCCGGAATTACAGGCATGCGCTACCATGCCCGGCTGATTTTTTGATTTATTGTAGAGATGAGGTCTCGCTGCCCAGGCGGGTCTCGAACCCGCGGGCTCAGGCAATCCACTCACCTCAGCCTCCCAAAGGCGCGGGATTACAGGCTGAGCCACCGAGCCCGGCCGTTTTGACTCTTATACGATCACTTAGCATGAAACGCAAACATGTTGTACAAAAATATTTTTTATATCCTATTCTATAAGCTTTTTCTATTTTGAAAATTAAACAATTTTTAAAAACTTTTTCAGCCTTTTTGTTAAAAACCAAGACACAAATACATGCATTAGCCTAGGCCTATACAAGTTCAAGATCATCAGTATCACTATCTTCTACCTCCACATCTTGTCCCACTGGAAGGTCTTCAGGGTATTAACATGCACAGAGCTGTTATCTCCTACGATAACAATGCCTTCTGGAATACCTCCTGAAGGACCTGCCTGAAACTATTTTACTTCTGGTTAATTTTTTTTCAAGTAGAGGAGCACGCTCTAATGATAAAAAGTATAGTATAGTAAATACATAAACCAGTAATATAGTCATTTATTACCATTATCAAGTACAGTATTATGTACTGTACTTAATTATATATGCTATATTTTTATATGACTGGCAGCATAGTAGGTTTGTTTATATCAGTATTACCACAGACACATGAGTAATGCATTTCGCTAGACATCACTAGGCAATAGGAGCTTTTCAGTTCTGTTAAATCTTTTTTTTTTTTTTTTTGAGTTGGAGTTTCACTCTTGTCACCCAGGCTGGAGTGCAGTGGTGGTGTGTGTCTGTTATAATCTAATATGCAGTCTGTTGTTGATCAAAACATCGTCATGTGGCACATGACTTTACTTGAACTTAGTTTTTCAGTTGATAAGTTAAAAAACTGTTAATAAGATCAACAATAGTTTTATTAGAGTGGTAGGATTATGATTTCTTACATCTTTTCTAAATGTTCTGCAATGTTGTCAAAATACAGAATTCAAAATAAACAATATTAAATATGTACATGTATATCTCTCTTGGGTAAAGTTATGTACATATGAAGTTAAAGTTAGATGTACTATATGCACCTTTTTTAGATTAGTTGAGGAAGGTAATTGTGCTCTAAGCTGTGTGTTACTGAATTGTTAGCATACTAATCACTCAACAGCTTTTGATTGAGAACCATTGTTTGCTAAATCTGATATTGACAGAGACTTTTATAGTTTTCAGAAAGCTTTTATATGCTATTTGGTAAAGTTTAACCTTGTGAAATTATCATTATTGGGCTGTTTTTTCACTTAGAAGAACAGCTACTCCATATTAATTAAATGTATTAATTATGAAAGGGAAGCACTGTGATGGTGGCAAGAACTTTGGACTAAGAATCAGAAGACCTAAGTTCTGGTCCCACCTCCATGTATATATAAACTTGGGCAAGTCACTTCCTTCTCAGCTTCATTTTTCATTTTCACGAACTGAGCATGATTATACTTGCCTTGTCTAATAAGTCTCAGATTAGTAAAGTGACTTTGCTGTAGTCTTTTTCTGAGGGCATGAGGTGCGCACCTAGGTCTACTAACTGTTTGCCCATTGGTCTTTAATTAGCATGCTGGTGTGTGGCTTAGTAGATGGGAAGAAGGGAGATTTGTGGGATATGAAGTGAACAAAACTTGGAGGCTAGGTGAAGAAGTGCATTCATGATTAGGTAGCATTGAGGGCAGGTAGTGGGACAGGAGAAGTAGGAAGGCTGGGCAAACAAAGAGAGCCTTGATGTCTGAATCCCAGGAGTGGGATAAGTGGATATTAGAATAAAGATAGAAAATACTACATTTGCTAAGAGCCACCGTCTATCTTTTCTTGCCTTTTAGGGGATTTGTGGGGCCCTTTGATCCTTTGTGTGACACTGGCATTGTAAGTACTTACGTTTTCTTTGTCATTTGAGCTAGACTCGATTTTTTTGTGGATTTTCAACCTTGAGGGGAATTTTGATTCACTATTTCATTTAGGACTTTTATGACCTATTGTACTCCTTAAGTAGTTAAGCCTAAAAAGTCAGGTATCTTTCCAGATTAATTTTAAAAATGATGTAATTAAGGTGAAAATTAGGCTCCCTTTCATTTACTAATGACTTATTAGTCTGTCTTAGCCATGTCTATTAAAAAAACATTTACTCTCATGCAACCCTGCACCTCCCTATTATTAAGTGAATTAAATATCTGTAGTTTTAAGCACCGTTTTTTTGCAAACATAATTCTATTTAAATCTTACTAAACTATGAATGAAAATGAGAATAAATTAGGATAGAAGTGGTAGAGTTAAAAGCAAATCATGTTTCAAAGTGTTATGCTTTTCTGTACACATTATAGGTAAAGAGAGAGGACAGAGGAAGGAGGGAGAAGGGTCTGTTAGAGAAAGAACAGAGTGGAAAAAATACTGCCTTAATATTTATTTATTTATTTATTTATTTATTTATTTATTTATTTATTTATTTATTTATTTATTTATTTATTTATTTATTTATTTATTTATTTATTTGAGTTGGAGTCTCACTCTGTCGCCCAGACTGGAGTGCAGTGGCTGCTCCCGGCCACCGCAGCCTCGACCTGCTGGGCTCCGGCGATCCTTCCACCTCAGCCTTCCAAGTAGCTGGAATTACAGGCATGCGCTACCATGCCCGGCTGATTTTTTTGATTTATTGTAGAGATGAGGTCTTGCTGCCCAGGCGGGTCTCGAACCTGCGGGCTCAGGCAATTCACTCACCTCAGCCTCCCAAAGGCGCGGGATTACAGGCTGAGCCACTGAGCCCGGCTCTGCCTTAATATTTAATGTGTGGTTCTCATCCTGACTCTGCTACCAGCTAGCTATGTGACTTTGGGCTCCTAATAACCAAAGTTTGTATAATGATTTTTCCCAGTTTACAGAAAACTTTTAAATACCTGCTCTTATTTTATCCTCATGACAGGAATTCAAGATTATTTTCCATTTCTGACAAACAAGCTTAGGTTCAAAAAGATTGAGCATTTAACTAAGATCACATAATCAGTGGTAGACCTGAGATTTAACCTCAGGTTTCTTGACTACCTATTCTGTACCTCTATGATTTTGGCACATCTCTTCCCCACCTAGCCACTGGATCTCCTCTTCCATGTCTATAAAAGTAGATGGTTGAGGATCTTTTCCCTGGCCTCATCTTTTATGGTTCTAAATTCAACAAGTTTATTATTGGCTTTTCTATGAATTTTAAAATTTAAATTGAACATATGTTAATTTAGGTAATGATGTAGAGTAGTTATTTCTTTTTTTTTTTTTTTGAGTTGAAGTATCATTCTGTTGCCCAGACTGGAGTGCAGTGGCTGCTCCCTGCCGCTGCAGCCTCGACCTGCTGGCCTCCAGCGATCCTTCTACCTCAGCCTTCCAAGTAACAGGCGTGAGCTACCACGCCTGGCTAGAGTAGTTATTTTGTATGCCTTTAATAACCATATGAAGGGAAGCAGCCCAATGCCTTGATGGAAGGGTTTATTAGAAGTCTTGAGCATATAAATTTTTTTGTAACATATCTATGACAGAACTAGGATCAGTATCTGGGTCTCTAACTTCCAGGCTAGTTAATATTCTTTTTTTTTTTTTGAGTTGGAGTCTCACTCTGTCGCCCAGACTAGAGTGCAGTGGCCGCTCCAGGCCACCGCAGCCTCGACCCGCTGGGCTCCGGTGATCCTTCTGCCTCAGTCTTCCGAGTAGCTGGAACTACAGGCGCGCGCTACCACGCCTGGCTGATTTTTTGATTTATTGTAGAGATGAGGTCTCACTGCCCAGGCGGGTCTCGAACCCGCGGGCTCAGGCAATCCACTCACCTAGCCTCCCAAAGGTGCGGGATTACAGGCTGAGCCACCGAGCCCGGCCTCTTTTTTTTTGAGTTGGAGTCTCACTCTGTTGCCCAGACTGGAGTACAGTGGCCCCTCCCGGCCACCGCAGCCTCACCTGCTGGGCTCTGGCGATCTTTCCGCCTCAGCCTTCCGAGTAGCCGGAATTACAAGGATGTGCTACCATGCCCGGCTGATTTTTTGATTTATTGTAGAGATGATGTCTCGCTGCCCAGGTGGGTCTTGAACCCGGAGGCTCAGGCAATCCACTCACCTCAGTCTCCCAAAGGCGCGGGATTACAGGCTGAGCCACCGAGCCCGGCTTAGTTAGTATTCTTTCCATCATACTAGGCTGAAGCAATTGGGATTAAAGACAAGTGATGAGAGCCTGCACATTCTTGTCATCTGATTGTCAGAATTTGGAATAGAATATGCACAGCCATGAAGTACAGAAACCCACACATACTGGCAAGCAGAAGAGCAGGACAAGACTTACTGTGTGACTTCTTTATACTATGTAATAAAAAGCGGCTGTGAGCTTGCTGTTATATATTACTTTTCTGAAAAAAATAACACTAAGTATTCTGAGTCCAAGATTCAAAACAGTTTATATCTGTAAAATTCTTAAATAAAGAGAAGACACTTAAGTGACTGTTCAACTACTCAATTTCAAAGGAAAGCCCTTTAGTAATAATCTTTCATTTTGATTTTTAAAAAATCAACAACTAAATGGACTTATACTGTTTGTATTTTAAAATATCTGAATTACCCTTAACTGTACGTCACAGTATCATAATAAAAAATATTGATAAATAAAAATAAAAAAAATCTGAACTGAAACTTTAACCTAAAAATTACAAATTCAGATGTGTCTAAAGGTTAGAGAAGTAACCTAAATGCATGCAGTGGCAACTTGGTGACTGTAAGTCCTGTAGAGTTGTGTCAACTGTACTTGAATGTTGCCATGTTGGAATGCAGGCCCCATGTTAAAAAGTCTTCTGGGCCAGGCTCGGTGGCTAGCCTGTAATCCCAGCACTTTGGGAGGCCGAGGCAGGTGGATTGCCTGAGCTTGAGGGTTCGAGACCCACCCGGGCAACTTGGTGAGACCTCGTCTCTACAATAAATTTTTAAAAAATTAACTGGATGTAGTAGCACGCGCCTGTAGTTCCAGCTACTTGGAAAGCTGAGGTGGAAGGATCGCCAGAGCCCAGCGGGTTGAGGCTGCAGTGGCCGGAAGCGTGCCGCTGCACTCCAATCTGGGGTTACACAATGAGACTCCAACTCAAAAAAAAAAAAGTCAGCCGGGCTCGGTGGCTCAGCCTATAATTCCGTGCCTTTGGGAGGCTGAGGTGAGTGGATTGCCTGAGCCCGCGGGTTCGAGACCCGCCTGGGCAGCGAGGCCTCATCTCTACAATAAATCAAAAAATCAGCCGGGTGTGGTAGCGCATGCCTGTAATTCTGGCTACTCGGAAGGCTGAGGAGGAAGGATCGCTGGAGCCCGGCAGGTCGAGGCTGCTGTGGCTGGAAGCGGCCACTGCACTCCAGTCTGAGCGACAGAGTGAGACTCCAACTCAAAAAAAAAAAAAGAAAAAAAGAAATGTATACTTAATATCTGTACATACTAGCCGGGCTCGGTGGCTCAGCCTGTAATCCCACGCCTTTGGGAGGCTGAGGTGAGTGGATTGCCTGAGCCCGCGGGTTCGAGACCCGCCTGGGCAGCGAGACCTCATCTCTACAATAAATCAAAAAATCAGCCGGGCGTGGTAGCGCATGCCTGTAATTCTGGCTACTCGGAAGGCTGAGGAGGAAGGATTGCCGGAGCCCGGCAGGTCGAGGCTGCTGTGGCTGGAAGCGGCCACTGCACTCCAGTCTGAGCGACAGAGTGAGACTCAAACTCAAAGAAAAAAAAAAAGTCTTCTGATTTTTTTTCAAGAAAATCCAGAGATATGTATTCCTATGTGAAACCACCCAGTGTTAAAATAATGCCAGCTTGAATTTAAAACCATTTAAATGCTATATAAATCAAAAACCTCATGTCTGTGAGCCATATTTGGTCCTTCTTATAACCTTTGCTTAAAAAAAGGTCGTCAGTAATCCATTTTAACATTCCAACAAGGTCAAATGAGGGGTAGTCCTGAGGTATTTGGAATTTGCAGTAAGGAAGCCTTGCCAAATACTTCTGGCATTTTCCTTTCAGCACAACCTACATGTCGCAGATCTTCAGGTGAGATATAGTACAGCAATCTGATTCAAAGCTAGAGAACCCATGCCGTAAGTTTGTGTTACTTTAAGTAAAAGATTAGGCAATTCTCATGCTATTTCCTTGTCTCAGAATGCTGCAGAAAGGCTCTGTAGATAATGAAAAAGATGGAGGACCCCAGTTTGCAGAGGTGTTTGTCATTGTCTGGTTTGGTGCGGTTACCATCACCCTCAACTCAAAACTACTTGGAGGAAACATGTGAGTATCATTAAAATGTACCCTTTTTACCCCCTTTGCCAGGTAGCATATCTTAGATTTTTAAGGATGCCAGGCTAGTTAGATTTCTTTTTTTAAAGAAAAATCAAACTAAATAAGGGCCAAAGAGAAAGTTCTCTTAAAACTGCTACCACTGAACAGAGATAACCTAGTTGAATCAAATTATCTAAAGTCATTTGATAAGCTTCAGACACTCTTTCCAGACCCTGAAATCACAAGGAGGATTTTTGTGTGTTAGAAGATGTACATTTTGTGGGGCAAGTGGCCCGTAGCTTTCAACAAATTTTTAAATATGTGTATAAACTAGAAAGGATTCGAAACCACCATCCTAGAGATTCAGTGGGAAGAAAAGGGCTTAATGAGCTGGAGCAGATCATTTGGTATTAGATGATTAACTCTTAAGAGGTTTAAGAAGCCGGGCTCGGTGGCTCAGCCTGTAATTCCGCGCCTTTGGGAGGCTGAGGTGAGTGGATTGCCTGAGCCCGAAGGTTCGAGAACCACCTGGGCAACTTGGTGAGACCTCATCTCTACAATAAATCAAAAAATTAGCTGGGTGTGGTAGCGCGCGCCTGTAGTTCTAGCTACTTGGAAGGCTGAGGCGGAAGGATCGCCAGAGCCCAGCAGGTCGAGGCTGAGGTGGCCGGGAGCATGCCACTACACTCCAGTCTGGGCGACAGAGTGAGACTCCAAATCAAAAAAAAAAAAAAAGTGGTTTAAGAGGGGAAGAGGAAGAGTATGGGGAAGAAAAAATTAAAGCATGTACTTAATAATTAATGTCAGAGTATAGATATTATGTATCAGGAAAGAGGCAGCAATCCATGATACAGAAATCTGTGTAACAAACTGTGTCATGACACTCATCAGCTGTATTTATGATCTTTATGTGGATGTATTTTGTTTTTAGATCTTTTTTTCAGAGCCTCTGTGTACTGGGCTACTGTATACTTCCATTGACAGTGGCAATGCTGATTTGCCGGCTGGTACTTCTGGCTGAGGCAGGACCAGTAAACTTCATGGTTCGGCTTTTTGTAGTGATCGTAATGTTTGCCTGGTCTGTAATTGGTAAGTATGTACTTATTTCTACAATAGCAGAACAGACAAAACCATGAGTCAAAGATGAAGACCAAATGAGAAACAGTGTAACTCCAAAGTCACATGTGAGTGATAGGATTCTTGCCAGCGTCATTCATAGACCCCTTTGCCCCAAGTATGCATTGATGGGGGTGGTGTCCACCTTATCAGGGTTCAGTATCTGGACTTATAAGATGTAGAGAGTCTTTTGTTTCCTTAAATAATGTACAGGGTTGGGAACATAAATTACACTACACTCAGCTCTGTCCTGATATATACAAGGCATAGATGATTTGTGAAATGACATGAGTCTTTTCCTGACTAATCATGATAAAAATAAAAGCCTTTATAGATTGCTTATTGTAGGTCAGGCACTGTTGTAACCCTCATAGCAGCCCTAATGGGTAAATGCTATTATTAGTTCCATTTTTTTTTTTTTTTGAGTTGGAGTCTCACTCTGTCACCCAGACTGGAGTGCAGTGGCTGCTCCGGCCACCGCAGCCTCAACCTGCTGGGCTCCGGCGATCCTTCCGCCTCAGCCTTCCAAGTAGCTGGAACTACAGGCACACGCTACCATGCCCAGCTGATTTTTTTATTTATTGTAGAGATGAGGTCTCACCAAGTTGCCCAGGCGGGTCTCGAACCCGTGGGCTCAGGCAAGCCACTCACCTCAGCCTCCCAAAGCGTGGGATTACAGGCTGAGCCACCAAGCCCGACTATTAGTTCCATTTTATAGATGAGGAGCTGTCACAGAAATGTTAAGCACCTTGCCCTAGGACACATAACAAGTGAGTATGAGAGTCAAATTTCAAACCAAGCAGATCATGTACCCTTAAGAACTATATTGTACTATCTTCCAGTATAGGTTGTATCATTATATTATATAGTGCTTTTCTGTTTCAGTAGAAAATTTTGCTAAAGATTTGGAAGGACTTATAGCAATGGCAATAAATGCTATGTATTCATTGTTTTTACATTTGTAAAATTTTTTTTGTAGATTAGAAAATAGTTTATTTAAAAGGTAAATTAGAGAGAGTGAAAGAAAGAGGAGATTCACCTCCCCAAGGCAGGGAAGGGGACCAAAGCCAAGAAACATAGCAACGGCCATAGCTCAAAGAGCACATAGCCACATCAGAATCTAGTAAGGCAATGACTGTAAGATTTTTAAAAAACATTCCAGCTTAAACTAAAAGTGTTTACTAGCTTCTGATTTAGTGAGTTGAACAGACTGCCTAATATTTTTAAGTGTAGTAACATCTCATTGCTCCAGCACATGGTTGAAAGAAGTAATCCAAAAAAGGTCTGAGAGAGCCAAAATTGATGTTCCGAAGACTGTATATTAAGCTTGGGTGCTTTACCCATGGGAGAGCCTCTCATTCCCTCACTTAGATTCTGAAAATTAACACATATGTTCTAACTAGCTTAGTTATCCAGTGTCCAGGACCTATGCAGATTAGAAAGTCACAATCTTAGGAGAGGCTTTAGTTCAGCAAGTATTTATTAATCACAAACTGTGTGTCAGGCACAGTGCTAAGCATGGTCTCTGCCCATGGAGTTCCCAATCTATTGGAGTAGCCAGACATGAAAACACTTAAGGGATAGGTGGTCAAGGTGGGAGGTAGAGGTCTGTGCAGAATATAGTGGTGACACAGAAGAGAAAAGTGAGCAGTTTCTATCTGGGGTGGTAGGATTCTAGGTGATTGTAATCCAAGTTTGAGTGCAGTGGTGTGGTCATAGCTTACCACAGCCTTGAAATCCTGGACTCAAGTGATCTTCCTGCCTCAGCTTCCGGAGTATCTGGGACTACAGTACATGGTGCCAGCAGAGGGGTGAATTTTTATTTTTTATTTTTTATTTTTTTTTTGAGTTGGAGTCTCATTCCATTGCCCCAGGCTGGAGTGCAGTGGCACGCATGCTCACGGCCACCTCAGCGTCAACCTGCCGGGCAAAGAGTGATTCCTGATGAGTAAAAAGATGAGTAGGTTTTTCTTGACTGGACAAGAGAGGGATGACATTTTAAAAAGCTGATAACTTAAGCAAAACAAGCTAAAAAAGTGAAGCAGTATAAGGCCATTTACCATAGAAGTGAGTAACCTTACACATATTTATAAGCCTGTTCAGCATACTTCAATAACTTTTCAGAAAAGGGTAAGAAGTCCTTTTTAGAAAGGTTTCCATCCAAAATGGTTGAAAACTTTTAAAGTTTTAATACTTGAAATAAGACATCCTCAGCCTTTCAGCCCATAGCTGATAAACTATGTTGCAGAATGCCATTGTTTCTGAGGATCACAAATATATCTGAACTTTTAGTGTAATTCTGTGTTCCAGATTATACCAAGCACATGAAAGTTTAGTAAATGTTATTGTGACAGTATTACTGTATTAAATATTCCTTTTTGTTTTGTTTTGTTTAGCTTCTACAGCTTTTCTTGCCGATAGCCAACCTCCAAACCGCAAAGTTCTTGCGGTTTATCCTGTTTTCCTGTTTTATTTCATCATCAGCTGGATGATTCTCACCTTCACACCTGAGTAAATCAGAAAACAGAAATTAAAAACCAGTGAATTGAAAGCTCTTCTGAAAGATGCAGTTCACCATGGAGCTTTGCCTCTGGTTCTCTTCTGTCTTAATTTTGGAGATATTTGCTTAACTGGGTAGGTGAGGAGATTAAAAGGGAGTCATTATAGCACTGTTTCCACTTCCATGAGGAACTGATGTTTGAAAGGCTGTCCTTTTCCTCTTGATGTAATTTCTTTAAAATACGTGTGCACACTACACACAGTAGAATGCCTCCTTGAGGCATGATGAAGTCACTGTGGTCCGTTTGGTTGACAACGAGTGACTTGGGAAGCACATGGATACAGCCTACCAGTTGAATACAGTTGATAACTATTTTTAGTTTTGAGAATTCCAGTTCAGGTGCAGCTCTTAAACACATTGCCTTATGACTATTAGAATATGCCTCTCTTTTTTCATAAGTAAGAATGGATGGTCTATATTCATTTTCTTTTATTTATCTCTCTTAAGCTTAAAAAGACAATGACAGAGGTTAGGAGTGGGGTTCATAGATGGGGAATGAGAAAATACACATTAACCAACATTCAAAGTTTGGTCAGAGGAAGTTTTGTACTTGTTGCTTTTTTTTTGAGCCTCACTCCGTCACCCAGGCTGGAGTGCAGTGGCACGCTCATGGCCATCCCAGCGTCGACCTGCTGGGCTCCGGCAATCCTTTTGCCTCAGCCTTCCAAGTAACTGGAACTACAGGCACACGCTACTGCGCCCGACTAATTTTTATTTTATTTTATTGTAGAGAGAAGGTCTCGCCAAGTTGCCCGGTCTGTTCTCAAACCCATGGGCTCAGGCAATCCACTCACCTCGGCTTCCCAAATTTCTGGGATTACAGGCTGAGCCACTGAGCCCAGCCCATTGCTTTAAAAAAAGAGCAAAGAACATGTAAAAAAATCACCTCTGAGCCGGGCTCGGTGGCTCAGCCTGTAATCCCACGCCTTTGGGAGGCTGAGGTGAGTGGATTGCCTGAGCCCGCGGGTTCGAGACCCACCTGGGCATCGAGACCTCATCTCTACAATAAATAAAAAAATCAGCCAGGCGTGGTGGCGTATGCCTGTAATTCCGGTTACTCAGAAGGCTGAGGTGGAAGGATCACTGGAGCCCAGCAGGCGAGGCTGCGGTGGTCGGGAGCGGCCATTGTACTCCAGTGTGGGCAACCAAGTGAGACTCCAACCCAAAAAAAAAAAAAAAATCACCTCTTAGGTCCTTTTTTTTTTTTTTTTTTTTTGAGTTGTGATCTCATTCTGTTGCCCAGGCTGGAATGCAGTGGCTTGATCACAGTGATCATGGTTCATGGCAACCTTGATCCCCTGGGCTCAGGTGATCCTTCCACCTCAGGATCCTGAGTAGTGGGAATACAGGTATGTGCCACCACACCCAGCTAATTTTTTTTATTTTTTGTAAAGACCAGGTTTAACTATGTTGCCCAGACTGGTCTCAAATTCTTGGACTCAAGCCATCGGCCCTCATCAGCCTCCCAGAGTGCTGGGATTACAGGTGTGAGCCACTGTACCTGGCCTTGTGTAGTCACCTTTTTGCCATGCTTAACAGTGCCTCAGTTGGCACTGTAGCTGGTAATCTTGCTCTCTAGCTTCTAATATGCAATCTAGGATGTTAGCAGTCAACATGTAATTTTCCCTCTACTGAAGTTCTCAATGGTACAATGCTGGAGCTTATCCAAATAGAAGATCCCAGAAAACCACACTGGTAGGTCCCAAATGTATATTATCATGTGGGCACATTCTCTTAGAGTGGGATGAGGCAGTTTGGATACAGCATGGCTCTAAGGAGCTCTTTATTATTCTGTGTGGTTTGGCCTCTAACTAGAAAGTAAAGCTAAATCAGAAGCCTGCATTTATCTATGTGAACATGGAGGGATTTAGTGTTCTGATGGCTGGTTAGCAGAACAGCTAGATGCTTAGAGCATGATGTAGGATGAGATGGGTTTACAGCTGCTGCCTTTTCATAGTGGGCTTAGCAATTTTTCACTAGATATTTTTTTCAGAATGAGGAATAACTATTTTGATTTGGGGCTGTCAAGCTAGTAAGCTCTTTTTTAGGCAAGTACATTTTGCACATGTGCACTTGTATTCTCAGATACTTAGGCATACAAGTGTGAAGGTTTTTCAGGGAGCAGAGCATATGGGACAGGCTGAATCTGATCTTAACAGGGCTCCTTTAAGGTAATATGAGCTGTTGCCGCCTATAAATTACACACTGAAGAACTCTGTCAAAGATTAGGAGTCAGGCAGAAAACACTAATTGTAAATATAGAGTTAGTTTATAAAGATAAACTTTTTTCTTTTTTCACATTTTTCTTTATCATGGAATTTGGATATTTATTCATTTTGTATTTAAATACCTACATATAGATATATGATTCTGAAAATGTATTTTCTCCATCCCCAGATTAATGAAGTGAGCAATACTAGGCCAAATGGGTTCTTGGTATGCTACTCAATTACAAGTGGGTTCCCTCTGTTCCAGCCTTGTTCAGAGGTTTTTGGTTATATTATTTGTATTTATTGCAATTTTCCTTTTAAATTGTAAAATAAACCCTTATGAGGACAAAGCCAATGTTTCAGTCTTGAATTGGTAAAGATAATTTTTTTGAACTGATCCTAATTTTGAAATTGGTCCTACTCTCTCCCAAAAATTTCATAGTCTGTCTCAATTATGATAATGTAAAATTAAAATGGTAACTGTGCTTCTCAAAGGGAATTAAATTTTTACTGAATTTTACTCAGGCTAGACATTTGGTCAGAAATTCCTAAGGCCACAGCTTTGGGGGTTTGTGTGGATGTATGTGGAGGCGGGTTGTATACATATTGGGTATTAAGGCAGCTTGTTTTATGTATTAATCTCTGCTCTTGGGTGACCTGGAGAATGGTTTTATTTGATATAAATGAAGGTAGATAAAATGGATGTTTGTTTTTTTTCTGAAAGTGGTCAATTTGAAGGTATAAATAAATATTTTCTTAATATAAGCAAAAGAGTGCACTGCTTTCTGTGACAGAAGTTAGGACCTGATGTCTGGAAGTTGTAATCCTCAATACAACTTTTCCTGATTTGCTGCAAAGGCACATGGCTGAAAAAAATGAGGTCTACAAGGACAGGGGACTCTCATAAAGGAAACCCTGTTGCAGGAATTGAGAAGGTTCATGCTTTAGTTGAAATCCAAGAATGTGAGCATCACCGCAGGCACATGGTATATCATTGCCTTCATGAGTAATCACTTGTTGCTCCTACTCCTGAGACTAAGACTCTGTTGTTATACTCTTTAGCAATAGGAAGAGTGAAGATTGGATTTAATTGCTGTTCAGAGTATAAAAACTCAATTGATGCCAACATATTTGAATGTGCAGTATAGTTTTAAGTCAGCCATTAATCATTAAATCTTTTGCCTCTGAAAAGGTTTATTACATGAGTTGATTTTTATCTTTTCATTGTGGTAGGGTTTTTCTGTTGGGCAAGTTGGAGTCACAGGGCACGGGCCTGGTAAGCATTTTACTGTTTGCAATATTTGTCTTTTTATAAACAGTATCCCCCAAAATGTGATTGAGGACTAGCAAGCTGGTATTTGGAGATTTAATTGCGTGCTTTATATAATCTAACTACTTACTGTATTTGTACTGCCTGTTTATTCCTGAAGATGAAAGTTTCCTGTTAGTTCAGATTCTTGGCTAACATCAAGTCATTGAAATTTATCTAAAGCTTATCATGATTTGATAAGACATCCATTGCATGCAGCTGTTTTCAGATGTAAAACACTGAAATTGTGATTCTTAATTAGACTGTTAGTTTCTGAGACATTTGGGTGGAAATAAATGTATGAATGTTAATTCATGTATATAAATTAGAAACACTTTTCTAGATTCTGTGGGCTTTTGTTAAAAATAGGTAATTTATTGAGATTTACTTAGGCTATAGAATGGCCAAATAATAATGACAATAATAGCACTAGTAATAATAGCTAACATTTATTGGGCACGTACTGTGTGCCTGACACTATTCTATTTTTTTAAGAACTTTTGAAATAACAGCTTTATTGAAATACAGTTTGCCATGAAATTCACCTTTTAAAGTATACAATTCAGTGGTTTTTAGTATATTCACAAGATTGTGCCACCATCACCACTATCTAATTGTAAAACATCTCATCACCTCACAAAGAAACCCTGTACCTATTGCCAATCACTCCCATTCCGTCTTCATCCCAGCCCATGGCAGCCACCAATCTGCTTGCTGTCTCTCTTGATTTGGCCCGACAATGTTCTTCAGTGCTTCCTGTAGACCTCCTCTAATCTACATAAAGTTCTACAAGTCTCATTTTATGTAGAACATTGAGGCACAGAAAGATTAAGTACATTGCACAGGGTCATACAGTAATTTGATTTACAACAGGAATAACACATTTGATGAGAGCATAGCAGTACACAATTTTGAATTGCATTGTTATCTATATTGAATGAATATACTCCTTCCCCAGGAGATGTTCCTAGTTACTAGCCTTTGTACCTTAGAACTGACTGGATGTAGAGAACTCTTGTTTGTTTGTTCTGAGTAATGAGCGCTAGATCAGTAGCATCTGAGAAGAATACAGGAGCAGTTATATATTGGAAGGAATTAGGTTTGTTACCCTCACCCCTCTGAGCCCCTTTTCTCTTCCCCTTCCTTCACCACCACCACCACCACCACCACACACATCTACCCTTTTTTCTCAAAGTCTTAAGAATCAAACAACATCTGTCTCTTTCTTTTTAATTCTCCCAGAGGAATAGTTAATGTTAATGCATCAAAATGTAACCTGTTTATTCAGGTATTTATAGTCAAGGAATGCATTGGTTGCTTATAGTACCAATTACATTCCTAAGACCTCAGAGAGCAGTAGTGCAAGAATATAATGCCTTTCTATTTGGATTAAACTAGGTGGCCACATGCTGCTCTTGTTCCTTCTCTTCTCCTTTCAGAGACATTGTACTTTGTGCCATCACTGCTGGTTATTTCCTGGTCCTTTTCGATACCCCACTTAAATCCTATCTTTCCTATAAATAACAAACCTGTGCAAAGAAGAAATCTGTAAAATGATTTGTGAATGTTAAATGTGTAAATAAAAAACACTGGAAAAGGAGAATATGTGTTTGCTTGTCTTTGTGCTGAAGGCACAGAGTTATTTGCTGCATATGGATTTCAGATACATTGTCATCAGACAACACTGAATACTGTGTGGGATTGTGCAGGGAACAAGAAAGAAAGGGAAGTCACATTTGTTGAACAGACACTATATTCCAGGCATTTTTCAAGTTGCTTTACAAACAATGTCTTCTCTGATCACAGCAGCCTTTTGAGGTTAGTGTCATTATTCTTTAAGTTGAAGAATCTAGGGCTCAAGGAGGTTAAATAAATTGCCCAGAGTCACATACTGAATGGTGCAACCAGAATTCAAACTCAGATTTTCTATGACTCCAAAGCCTGTTTGTCCTATTCCCAGCTCCTTGCCAAATTAAAATCATGCCTACCCACTTAAATGAAACTAAGCCAGGTCAATCGGCAACTTAGGAGCTTCGTGAGAAAAACTGTTTTCAGCTTTCTGCTGGGGACTATACCTGTTCCTGCTCTCAACTTATAAACTATTTGTAGAAACCAAATTACTCACTGTCTTACACACGTATTTGCTGAAAAATGTCGTGGTTTTTATTTTTGGTACCACATAAAATAGGGTGATCAGTAAAAACAGGAGGAAATTTTTGAAGTATTGAATTTGTATCATCCAAGAGAAGAGGAAGGGCATTCCAAATGATAGAGGATATTTATGAGCAAAGGGAAGAGGGAGCAAGTAGGTCTAAAGCTGTCCGTGTTCACGTGTGAGTGTGGCACATTGTACTATACATAATCATAATGCTTCGCGACACTTCTAGCTGCCTTCACTCTGTGAAGTAGATAAAGCTGATGAGCTTATCTTATAACTGAGGAAATAAGCTCAGAGAAGTGAAGTCATATGCCCTGGGTTACAAAGCCAGTGTCAATGCAATTAGAAAGTTGCTCTTCATGTTGATATGATCCTTCCTTTCTAATGAGAATGCAAATATAAAGGTTAGTTGGTTAGGATGAGACCACATTACAGAGGCTTAGGTATTGAAAGCGAAGGAAATGTGAACTTAGGTCTTACTGCAGTGGGAAATAGGGTTCCTTTGGGAAATATCTTGATGAAAGTGACTTCGAAGGTATAAATGAGGGCATAGTGGGGAATTGGATTGGGAAGAGAGTAGAGGGAAGAAAGGAATGCCAATATATTTTTATTTATTTATTTATTTTGAGTTGGAGTCTCACTCTGTCGCCCAGACTGGAGTGCAGTGGCCGCTCCCGGCCACTGCAGCCTCGACCCGCTGGGCTCCGGCGATCCTTCCGCCTCAGCCTTCCAAGTAGCTGGAATTACAGGCATGTGCTACCACGCCCGGCTGATTTTTTGATTTATTGTACAGATGAGGTCTTGCTGCCCAGGCGGTTCTCGAACCCACGGGCTCGGGCAATCCACTCACCTCAGCCTCCCAAAGGCGCAGGATTACAGGCTGAGCCACCGAGCCCGGCTGCCAATATATTTTTAATCTGTAATCCTGAAGCCTAGAAGAATGGTGTGCTGAGAACAGTTGTGGAGGTGCTGATTTTGGCTATCATAGAGGTGATACCCTACAGACAACTGAAAATAGGAGTCTGGAGGGTTGTGGAAGTCATAGCTAGAGATGTAAATTTGAGCTTACAGATGTGATAAATGTTGAGAGAACACAATGTTCCAGACACATTCTTGATGACATCCACACTTGTTGGAGGGTAGAAGTGTGAAAAGGAGCCAGAAAGATAAATAGAAGTAATGCAGCTAAATCTTACCTGCCATAGATTTTCACATGCTACCTTCATCTAATACTAACCATATGAGGTCTTGTTGTGCTGGACCCCAGTGAATCCAACAGGAATAGCACAGTGTCCAAGAGGCTGAAAAAATGATCCAGAGACAGCAAGTGAGACATAGGGTTTATTGAAGACATTCACAGAGTGTCCAGGGGCGGCCAGTTGGACAGAAAACAGCAACAACAAAACCCACTGCCAGTTGTGGTAAGCATGCTGGTTAAATAGTAACTTTCACTTTGCAACCTCTACTTAGCAACCTCTGTCTAGCTCAAAACAAAGGGCTTCGGTTTTTTATGTGTCCAGCGCCCAAGGAATATTCTAGGGTCCAGATATTCTTCACAGGTATGGCATAAACATCCGGGTTGGCTGTTGCTGGAGTCCATATCTGGGAACACTGAACACACATTCACCAAAGAACATAGAGTCATTCTCAGGGTATGCTTGAGTTATCGCTGCTTGGCAAGACATGCCCACCATACACTCCACCCCAGCATACCCCTGAATGGCCCTCATGATCTTATTTGCCATTCTTCTGCAACTTTCCTGGAGCCAGATATGTGGAGGAACAGCACAGTCAGATACCGCAGCAGCAATATGAGCTGCAAACAACAAACAAGTATAATGGTTACAATGGCAATTATACTAGATACAAAATTTATCTAAGTGTTGGGGGTTGATTAAACCAAGCGGTGGTAGGGTCATAAGACAAAGACTCCATGGCTGAAATATGAGTATACAGTGCCTTCATAGCCTGTGTTATGAGAGTATCCAGGAATATATACACATATTCTGTTTTAATTAAGACACAAGTTCCACCCTGGGTAACAGTTAAGATGTCCAGGGCCATGCGATTTTGCAAAGTAACACATCTCATTTGGGTAGTTTCTTCACTGAAGAGAGTAATAGCATGGCGGGGTATCATTGAAGGATGTGGTTGTGTGTTTAGCCAGGGCCTCAACTTGCAGCTCTATATCTACTGTTCCACTTGGGGGGCAAAGATAGCCAAGGGATAGAACCATCAGGATGCATGCTTCTGGCAATGTCTAGCTTTTACAGT
>JAPVLO010003096.1:0-25445 GCA_027257055.1 Cephalopachus bancanus
GTTCGATTATCTTCAGTTAGTATATCAAAAGTTTCCTTTACCTGGTGAAAATACACTTTGGCATGATGCATCAGAATCTTGCAACATTTAGTCGTATTAAAGGATAGGAGAGTGGCAGATACATGAGTTTTTTATTATTAGGGGCATAGGATTTCCAGTGTTTCATAAGGGATCAATGTAAGTTTTCCTCCAGGGGTGCATCTGTTTGCCATCAAGGCCAATGGTAACACCTGCAGGCAAAGCAATCTAATCAATTCAGTTACCTTTGCCGATTTCAGTTTTAAAATGCCATTTTTTCTTTCAGCCTTTTCGGAAGACTGAAGGTGACAGAGACCATGGCAGTGCCACTGTGTTCCTAACACCTCATTTAATGGCTTTTTGCCTTGGGCAATAAACTGGGGACCTCTATCACCAGAGATTTCTTCAATAATGCCCCATACGGAGAACATACTTTTGAATACACTTTTAGCTAAATTCAGTTGAATTTAACACAGAATATGATCCGGTTGTCATAAACCGAGGCAACTTGGAGAGGCCTGTTTGTCCAGATTCTGCCTGGCATCTCTGTGCTAGGCTTTTTTCCCTCCAGGTATAGGGAAAGCGCTTGTTTCAGGAATGGATCAGAGAATGCTTCAGGGAGGTTTGTCGGGAGGTCCGAGAGACCTTCCTGATTCTGCTGCTTTCTCAGATGCCAACTTGCCATCGTGGGGGTGGTGTGTCCTGAACCGCCAGCGCCTTCACCCAGTCATCTCTCTAAAAAGTTCCTTTCGGGTTTCTCTTTAAATCTCCTCTCTCTTCTGCCACTTGCTTTCAATTCCTTTTCTTTTTTTGTTGTTGTTTTGTTGAGTTGGAGTCTCACTCTGTCGCCCAGACTGGAGTGCAGTGGCCGCTCCCGGCCACCGCAGCCTCGACCTGCTGGGCTCCGGCGATCCTTCCGCCTCAGCCTTCCCAGTAGCCGGAATTACAGGCGTGCGCTACCACGCCCGGCTGATTTTTTGAGCTTGCCACTGCACTCTAGCCTGGATGACAGAGTGAGACTCGAACTCAAACAAACAAACAAACCCAAATTGTCAAATCATAGAGGTAGTAACAATGTCATGTTCATACATACAGCAAAGTTAAAAGGACTTTACTTTGAATATCTGTATGCTCAACTACCTAGATTCTAACGTTAATATACTATACTCACTTTGTCACATGTCTGTCTGACCGTCCATTAATGCAGCTTTTTTTATTGATGAATTTCAAAGAAAATCACAGGCGTGGATACACTTCTCCCTAAATATTTCAGCATATATATCATTAGCTAGAGTTCAATGTTTATTTGTTTTAGTATTTTTTCTTTGAATGAGTTTATTTTATAGGTTTAATTTGGAATACTAACTTGTTTTATTAAGTTTCATGACTTTATCAGAGCAAACTCTTATCATTATAATCAGAAAATGTTGAAATTGGAATACTGTGTAATACTTTATTTCTGTATTTTATTCTGTTTGCACAATTCTTAAAGGAATACTGATTGACCAAAGAATGCAGTCTCTTATTGCTAGCAGATTTTCTTTTTAAATATGTGGGGTATAATTCGGGTTTTAGATACATATGTGGTCATCATATGGGTAAAGTTTGGGTCTCCCTTTGGTCCCCACTTCACCTGGTTTGACATCGGGTACCCTTATTGATGTCATGTGCCCCCCCTTCCCTTGGCAGTGTCCTGCTACTGCCAATCCCTGTCTCACAGTATTATGGTAAGAGTTCAGGGTTCGCTTATGAGTGAGATCACGCAGTACTCTGTTCTTTGTTTCTGTGATAGATCACTAAGTGTGATAGACTCTAAATCCATCCAAGTGGCTGCGAAGTCCATAATTTTGTTTTTCTTTATGGCTGTGTAACATTTCATGATGTATATGTACCATATTTTCTTTATCCAGTTCACTTTTATTTTATTTTGCTTTATTTTTTTGTTAGAGTCTCATTCCTTCGCCCAGGCTGGAGTGCAGTGGCATGCACACTCACGGCCACCCCCAGCGTAGACCTTTTGGACTCCAGTGATCCTTCCCCCTCAGCCTTCGGAGTAGCCAGAACTACAGACATATGCTACCCCGCCTGGCTATTTTTTATTTTTTACTGTAGAGACGAGGTCTCGCCAAGTTGCCTGGGCTGGTCTCGAACCCACGGGCTCAGACAATCCACTCGCCTCAGCCTCCCAAAGTGCTGGAATTACAGGCTGAGCCACCAAGCCTGGCCATCCAGTCCACTTTTAATGGGCAGCACGATTGGGTCCATGTTTTTGCTACTGTGAATAATCCTGTAATAAACATGTGTGCAGGTATCTTTTTTGTAGAATGATTTGAGTTCCTCTGGGTATATTCCCAAAAAGGGGATTGCTGGGTCATATGGAAGGTTGACGTTTAGATTTTTTAGGAATCGCCACGCTGTTTTCCACAGAGGTTGTACTAGCTTATGCCCCCACCAGCAATGTAGAAGTGTTCCTTTTTCTCCACATCCTTGCCAGCATCTGTTGTTTTTTGAGTTATTAAAGATGGCCATCCTGATTGGCGTTAGGTGGTATCTCAGTGTGGTTTTTATTTGCATTTCTTTGATGATTAGTGAGGTAGCATTTTTTCACATATCTGTTGGCTGCTCGTATGTCTTCTACTACCGGCAGATTTAAAAATAGCTCACATTGTAACTTGGATCAATTCTTCAATTATATTAATTCCAAAGCTAAGGAAGGTATAGTAGAGATTTTTTCCTTTTAAGATTAAAATAAAAATAGTAAGTAACAAGAATTTAGTTAGGCATAAGTTACCCCAGCTTACAATAAATACTAAAACCGTCTACACTTATTTACTGGTGATTGTACAACTTATCACTGAAATGCAAAGAATACTTGCTCCAAGCCGGGCTCGGTGGCTCAGCCTGTCATCCCGCGACTTTGGGAGGCTGAGGTGAGTGGATTGCCTGAGCCCGCGGGTTCGAGACCCGCCTGGGCAACTTGGCGAGACCTCAACTCTACAATAAATCAAAAAATCAGCCGGGCGTGGTAGTGCATGCCTGTAATTCCAGCTACCTGGAAGGCTGAGGCAGAAGGATCGCCGGAGCCCAGCAGGTCGAGGCTGCGGTGGCCGGAAGCAGTCACTGCACTCCAGTCTGGGCGACAGAGTGAGACTCCAACTCAAAAAAAAAAAAGAATACTTGCTCCAAACAGATGAACCTTGTGCATTATTGAGTGTTTTATTGAACATGACATTGTTACTACCTCTATGATTTGACAATTTGGGTTTGTTTGTTTGTTTGAGTTCGAGTCTCACTCTGTCATCCAGGCTAGAGTGCAGTGGCAAGCTCACAGCCATTGTAGTCTCAACCTGCTGGACTAAGGCAATCCTTCGATCTCAGTCTTCTAAGTAACTGGAACTACAGGTGCACGCCACCATGCCTGGCTAATTTTTTGATTTATTGTAGAGATGAGGTCTTGTCAAGTGGCCCAGGCTTGTCTCGAACCCGTGGACTCAGGCAGTCCTCTTACCTCAGCCTCCCCAAATACTGGGATTGTAGGCGTGAGCCGCCGTGCCCAGCCGAATTTGGGTTTTTAAAAAGAGTTACCACCTTTCCAAACATACATTTAAAAGAAGTTGATAGACCAGCCTGAGCAGCTTGGCAAGACCTTGTCTCTACAATTAAAAAAAAAAAAATTAGCCGGACTTGGTAGCACTCACCTGTAGTTCCAGCTACTTGGAAGGCTGAGGCGGAAGGATCGCCAGAACCTAGCAAATCGATGCTGGGGTGGCCGTGAGTGTGCCACTGCCCTCCAGCCTGGGTGACTGAGTGAGAGTCCAACTCAAAAAAAAAAAGAAAATAATTTGATGTTTAGTGTTAAGTGCATAGCAAAGGTAGAAGACACTTTGCTCAGAGAGTCAAATTTTTGCCAAAGGAGGAGTTGGAAAAATGCACTGGGATAACTTGGACATTTCAGTTCTCAGCACCCTCCTAATACACCACACTTAGGAAGCAGAGAAAGCCCCAGCAGGCAGGCCCTCAAGATTGATCATTAGACTCTCTAATGCCTTCCTGGCAACATTCTGCTTAATTGCTCTCTGCTGCGGTGGCAGGAAGCCCACTCTGCTGCTCTGTGCCTACCAGAGGGACTGCTGTCCCAGGGATTGTCAGAGGCCTAGGGAGCCAGTGCCCTGGTCACCAGGCACACTTGTTTTGCTTCGGAGCACTCGGCTAATTGGAACCCCTTGAATAATACAGCTGGAAAGAAATCACAAACCCCTGCAAAGTATCCAGACTAGCCACACTTATCACAGAGGGTTCTTCTTTAAAGAGGCCCCAGGCCTTCAGTCCAGGAATGACTGGAAAACCACTAACTTTTTTTTTTAAAGACGGGTACAATTCAGGGTTAGATATATAAGTGTTCATTATGCAGGTACCCTTGTCGATGAGGTGTGCTCCCCTCCCCTCCCCTGGCAGTTTCCCACTGCTGCCAATCCCTTTCTTATTGTATTATGATAATTGTTCAAGGTCTGCTTGTGAGTGAGAACATGTGGTACTCAGTTCTTTGTTTCTGTGACAGATCACTGAGTATTACTCTAAGTCCATCCAAGTGGCTGAGAAGTCCATAATTTTGTCCTTCTTTATGGCTGCATAATATTCCATCATGTATATGTACCACATTTTCTTTTTCCAGTTCTCTTTCGATGGGCAACACGGTTGGTTCCATGTTTTTGCTATTGTGAATAATGCTGCAATAAACTGTGTGTGCAGGTACCTTTTTCATAGAGTGATTTGAGTTCCTCTGAGTATGTTCTCAGTAGGGGGATTGTGGGGTCATAAGGAAGGTCAATTTTTAGATCTTTTAGGAACTGCCAAACTGTTTTCCGTAGAGACTGTACTAGTTTACACTCCCACCAACAGTGTAGAAGTGTTCCCTCTTCCCTGCATCCTCTCCAGCATCTATTGTTTTTTGAGTTACACCATTCACTTTTACAAAAAGGAAAGGGACGTTTCTGGAGATCAAGTAATGGCCCCAGTCTGTTCAGGGGAAGTTGAAGTATGGTGAGAAGAATCCTATATTCAGAGTTAGGAGATGCTTCACTTGAAACAAACTGGTTAAGGGACCCTGAAATTGAAGTCAGTCACCTCACTTCAATTTCCTCATCAATAAATGGGTTACTGTGGTAAGAGCTTCACAAAACAATCCACATGGATTCACACTATATCTCAGTATATGCTACTTAATCTGAATATAAGCCACCTCAATAAAATAAACAGTCCTTAACACACCAACAGCTGTTTTGAGTGAGGGAGGGGCATACAAAGGAGGAAGCTTTTTAAGTGGATGACCATCAAATAAATTGGAGGTGTCCGTGTAGTTTTAGTTATTATTGCTTCACCTTTTAGAGCTGGAAGGCGCCTAAAACATAACCTGTGCTTTCTCATATCTGGTGATAGATTCTATCACCTTCTACAGAGGCCAATCACAAGTTGCCTCAAACATATATAACGGGCATCTTTTGTTCTTGCCTGACTGGCATTCATTCTTCCTTTTATGTCTATAACACCTAGCTTTTCTCTATCTCATACTCCATCCATTGGTCCTGGGGGGGAGAAAAGTCCATCCTACCCCCAGAGGTGAACTTATGAGCCACGTCTGGCCAGAACATTATATCTGTGGCAGACCCCATCAATTGGGTAACCCAATTCCCATTCTCAGTTCCCTTCTTCCCAGCCTAACTCAACTGCAGAGTCTGGAAGAGCAAAATACTTGGCCACCCAGCATTCCGTGCAGGTAGGGTAGCCTTGTGACTCAATCCTGGCCGGTAACCTTTTTTTTTTTTCTCCTTTAGTTGGAGTCTCACTCTGTTGCCCAGACTAGAGTGCAGTGGCCGCTCCCGGCCACCGCAGCCTCGACCTGCTGGGCTCAGGCGATCCTTCCGCCTCAGCCTTCCAAGTAGCTGGAACTACAGGTGCGCGCTACCATGCCCGGCTCATTTTGATTTATGGTAGAGATGAGGTCTCGCCAAGTTGCCCAGGTGGGTCTCAAACCCGCCGGTTCAGGCAGTCCACTCACCTCAGCCTCCCAAAGGCGCGGGATTACAGGCTGAGCCACCGAGCCCGGCGATGGCCGGTAATTTATAAGCAGAAGTCTGCTGGGTGCTTATGGAAAAGTTTTTGTTTTCCTCAAAGAGGAGCATTTGCATCCTACAACATCCCTTTTTTCTTACCTAAAATCTGGATAACTACAGCAGCCATCCTGCGATAATGAATAAAAAGCCAAAGAACTATCAAAGACATCAATCACTGAGTCATCAGCAATAGCTGTTTATTCCACGTCTTTTTACATGAGGAGAATGAGGCTGGGCACAGTGTGCATGCCTGTAATCTCAGCACTTTGGGAGTCCGAGGCAGGAGGATCGTTTGAGCCAGGAGTTTGAGACCAGCCTAGGCCACATAGTGAGACCTCATCTCCCCAAAAAATTTTAAAAATTAGCCTGGCGTGGTGGTATGCGCCTGTGGTCCCAGCTACTTAGGAGGCCGGGGTGGGAGGATCGCTTAAGCCCAGGAGATCGATCGAGGGTGCAGTTAGCCGTGATTATGCCCTCCATGGCACTCCAGCCTGGGCAACAGAGTGAGACCCCGACTCAAAGAAAATGAACCCCATTTTGTTTTACCAAGTTATCTGTTGATTGCAGTTGAAGCATCTGTAACTGATAAATCATCCACCTGGCTGCAGTGATTGGTTCAGGCTGGGCATATGGCTCAAGCTAGAGCAATCCGAGCCAATGAAACTTATGCTTAGTACTTTCAGTGCCCTGCTGGAATAAGAAGTTCTCTCTCTCCAGTCTTAGAAGTAAAAACATGTGCTGGGCACGGTGGCTCACGTCTGTAATCCCAGCACTTTGGGAAGTGGGGGTGAGAGGATTGCCTGGGTCCAGGGATTCAAGACCAACCTGGGCAACATGGCGAGACCTCATCTCTATAATAAATCAAAAAATTAGCCAGGCATGGTGGCGCATGCCTGTGGTTCCAGCTACCCGGATGGTTGAGGTGGAGGGATCGCCGGAGCCCAGTAGGTCGAGGCTGCGGTGGCCGGGAGCGGCCACTGCCCTCCAGTCCGGGCGGCAGAGTGAGACTCCAACTCGAAAGAAAAAAAAAAAGTAAGCCCAGAACTGCTGGCCCACTTGCCCCTCCATGGGGTCAGCCGTGTGAGGATGAAGGCAGCAGAGGTGAGATAAGGAGGGAGGTGACTTCCCACGACATCCTTTGAGTCTCCGATCCAGATTTGCTGAAGTGGAAGTGCCGCTAGACTTCGCCAGTACGGGAGCCGTTTTCAGCTGAAGCTTGTCTGAGACAAGTTTCCTGTTATATACTGTGTCCTACAGTACTTGGCTACGACTTACTCATGCTGCTACTGGTCCATATTGTTCTCCAGGCTCAAATAATATTGTAAGTACCCCAAAAGCAGGGCTTAATATTTCTCCTTTTGTCGTGAGCTTTCTCCCCACACTCCCCCACCCCAGCTTCTCTGTTGTAACTGTGGCCCTATCCCTGCTTGCCATCCAGAAGGATGGGCCTCTGCTCTGGGTGAGAAGAGATGAACTATCCTATGCCTCTTAGGAGCGGAATTTCCTCGCACAGGGGCGTCCAGTGCACATGTCTCCTCTCGGGTTGACAGTCACGAAGAGGCCGTTCGGAGGCAGGAAGGGGGAGACGACAGGAAGTCACTGGAAGGAAGGATGACTTGGTGTCTTCTTATCAAATTGTTTCGACCTTTTTTCTGATTGTCAAAGGCATAGGAAATACAAAAAGAAAGTAGAGATTCCTATATTTGGCAAATGATTTTGCTTTTCTTCTCCTAGCTGTCTGTATTTCCTTACGTTTCTGGAGAGCATGTTACGAGGGGACCCCAAAACCCAGAATTATCTTTTGGAGGGTGGCCCTCTTGGAGGACAGGCTTCCTCCACTAGGTAAGTGTTCTAGGAGCCCACGGGTATCAGAGTTGTTGTGAGAGGCTGCATTCGGTTTCAGTGAATTTTTTTGGGGGGGGAGATTCTTTCAACTCGTTTGTCCATTTCACGATGGGTGATTCACGAGCGCCCCTGCCCACACTGCTCTGGGTGTTCAGCAGTTTTTAACCAAGATCAGCATAACCCCCATGCTCCACCCTCCCTTTCACCCGATCTCAACTCCAGTGACTTGATTCCCCAGATGAAAAAAGTCCTCAAAGGGAAACGTTTTGCCGACGTGGAAGAAGTGAAACGAAGCCCAGCAGAAACCCTAAAAGACATCAAAATGAACGAGTTCAGAAACTGTTCTGAGCAGTGGAAAAAGTATCTCAATAGGTATACTGCATCAAACAGCGAGTACTCTGATGATGTCTGATGTTTCAACGTGTAAGAATAAATACACAATTTTTAATAAATAAATTCCGGGTTTTCTTGCGGGGGGGAGTTCCCCCTCGTATGTCTGGGATAATCAGAAGAGAACGATGGCTGAACCAATTGGACAGCAACAAATCAAGCTTTCCAGGCCAAGGGACAGCCATAGTTGGGTCCATTCTCAGGAAACTAGTTAGGTGTTAACCCTGTCTCCAGCACCTTCTGTTATGGGCCTGACCTCTTTCAGTCTTCATTGCTTCATCTATAAAATAGAGACAAGAGTACCTGAGTGCCTACTTACCCACCTACCTCACGTGGATACTGGTTTTACACTGTGTCCTACAATCCTTGGCTTACTGATACTTTAATACTGTGAGAATTAAAAGAGAGAGTATTTCAAACTTTTCCTAGTACTAAATAAGTAGTAGTTTCTTGTGCTTCCTGTTAGAATGTTAGAATAGGATGTTCACATACGAAGTCTGACAATTAGGTTCACAAACCATCCTAGGAAAAGTGCTCCAGACCTCATTGCTGAATATCATGACAGTCACCTCCACTGTACTCCCCTTGGGAAGCTCTGCACCCATGCCAGCGCCTGGTCCCTCCATCCACTCTTTTTCTGGAATGGCCATCAGAGCTGTCATCGTTATTTGTTGGGATCTGACCATTAAGTTTGCGAACTTGCCACCGAGCGCTTACATCGGCAGCACTGTCCAAATCACTGTATTGGAACACCTTCCCTGCTCACCTGATCTGGCCCCCAGTGACTTTTTTCTTTACCCGAAAATAAAGGAAATATTGAAAGGAAGACATTTGATGACATGCAGGACATCAAGGGTCATACGACAACGTAATCCAGAAAAAGAGTTCCCAAATTGCTTTGACAGGTGAACTAGGCGCTGGTGTTGGTGGATAGCTTCCAAAGGGGACTCTTCCAAAGGTGACCATGGCGATATTCAGCAATGAAGTATGGACCACTTTTTCTAGGATGAATTTGCGAACTAAATTGTCAGACCTCGAGGTGATTAGGAGTTGGGGGCTGTGGGGGAGAGAGCTGACCAGTCACCCTTCGTTACGGTGCCTCGGCATCTCCCCACCTCCACCAGTTCCAGCTCTCCTTCCACCTACTCGCACTGTTTTATTGTTTCTCCTTTGTCTTCTTCACGCTTCTCAGGCTGTTTGGCAGATTTCAGAGGGGAACATGCCTCCCCCTTCCTGGCCCTGCCGACTCTCTACAGCTCTGGGACTCTTCTCTCTCCTCTCTTCCTCTCCAGAGGCTCATTAGCATCCACAGACGTGTTCTGCAGGTCACGTCTTCAATGCTAAAAAATATGAATGGCAGGTGAGGTTTCTGGTCTGAAACTTCTTTGAAGTCTTGTAACAAGTCCCCGGGGACTGAGGAAGGCGTAGTGATGGGGCTCCCCGAGAGCTGTTGCCCTGCAAGGGGCGGGGCGTGGTGCCCCGAGGAAGCCCACGTGAGATTTCCTCCCGTGCTTGCCTGCAGGCCTCTGCACGGAGGCTGGAGGAGGCAGACCCAGCACACGGGGGGCCCACAGTCTGCAGACGCTCAGAGCTCCACTCCCACACAGCCACCCTCACCTCCCACCCGGGGCACTCACCCCCGCCGTCCTCCGACCCCCACGTGTGTCTCCCGCCCGTCACACGCATGCAGAGACCTGTGCTCACTCTCAGTCCACAAGCCAGGGAAACATGGCCGCGATAGCTATCCGCGGCTCACCTGCCACGTGGAAAGATTTCACATACATTTTTCTCATTTCACTCCCGAAGTGTCGCCCAGACTGGAGTGCAGCCTCGACCTGCTGGGCTCCGGCGATCCTTCCGCCTCAGCCTTCCGACTAGCTGGAACTACAGGCGCGCGCTACCACGCTCGGCTCATTTTGATTTATGGTAGAGCTGAGGTCTCGCCAAGTTGCCCAGGCGGGTCTCAAACCCGCGGGCTCAGGCAATCCACTCGCCTCAGCCTCCCAAAGGCGCGGGATTACAGGCTGAGCCACCGAGCCCGGCTACATTTTTCTTAGTGGTTTTACAACTCCTCCTCTCCCTTCTTTTTTATGAACGAGGACTCAGGTTCAGGGTGCTAAGTGATTTGCTTCCAATCAAACAGTTGGTAAGCGTCCCAGCCAGGCTGTGAACCCAGGTCTGTCAGGCCACCGAGGCCGTGTCCCCCGCAGTGGTGTCACGCCGCTGCCCAGCCTTCAGACTGTCTGAGGCCATTGCCCGTCAGGGGCTCATTTTCCTATTTCCTGGTCAGTGACTGTAAAGGAAAAACCCCAACCCGGCTTGATCTTGAAGGGAAAAGCCATCTCTGTGAAGCAATTGGCTTTTCTGCAGAGAAACTCAGTACTTAAATGAGCCTGGTCACTGTTTTCTTTTCCCGCCTCTCCGCCCTCTCTTTGACATTTGCGGGAATTGAGTGAGTTTTGATCGAACAATGAGCTTTAACCATTTGATTCATTAGTCACTGCAAATTGTTTCGGCCAAATGGCAGAAAATACATCCAAGGACAACCACGGGGCTGGGCCACCTCCCTCACCCCACACCCAGCCAGGGGACGGTATCTGCAGCGTCCATGGAGCAGCAACATCAAAGCCACAGAGAAGGCACAGCCTCCATCTGCTGGCAGCAGTTAGGTTTAATCTGACCAAGTAAAGATAATTCATTTATTTTTATTTTTGAGTAGGAGTCTCATCCTGTTGCCCAGGCTAGAGTGCAGTGGCGTGCTCACGGCCACCACAGTCTCGACCTACCGGGCCCCCGTTAATTTTCCTCCCTTGCTTGTCTGGGAGGCGATCCTTCCGCCTCAGCCTTCCAAGTAGCTGAAACCACAGGCATGCACCACCACACCCGGTTATTATTATTTTTTATTTATTGTAGAGACAAGGTCTGGCCAAGTTGCCCAAGCTGATCTCGAACCCCTGGGCTCAGGCAATCCTCTCACCTCCGCCTCCTGAAGTGCTGGAATTATAGGCATGAGCTACCGTACCCAGCTCAATGTATATCTGTTAAGAACCCAATATGTGTCAGGCACTACCAGTAAATAGGTCATTTCAATGCCCTGTGGGGAAGTACCATGTTTGAATCTACTCTATTTAGGCTTTTACTCCCATATTCCACCAAAACTGCCTGTGTTAAGCCCACATTGCCAGTGGTAAATTCTTGATCTTCTTATTTCACCTGTTGGCACCCTTTTACACAATGTCTTGGAGGGCAGACACTGGAGCGGTCCGTATGGACTCTTGGCCAGGCACAGTGACTTGTGTCTGTAATCCCAGCACATTGGGAGGAAGAGGCGAGAGGATTGCCTGAGCCCAGGGGTTCGAGACCAGCCTGGGTAACTTGACGAGACCTCGTCTCTACAATAAATAAAAAATTTAGCTGGGCATGGTGGTGCACACCTATGGTTCTAGCAATTTGGAAGGTTGAGGTAGAAGGATCACCTGAGCCCAGCAGGTCAAGACTCAGGTGGCCGTGATTGTACTGGGTGACAGAGTGAGACTACGACTCAAAAAAAAAAAAAAAAAAGAAATGTATGGACTCTTGAGCCAGAATACATTCAAAACTGCAGCTCTAGCACCACCAGTTATGTAATCTTGAAAAAGTCCTTAAAACTCCATGCCTCAAGTTTGTCACTTATAACATAAGGCTCATGATAACAGTCACATCTACAGCTTACTGTTGTGAGGATTAAATTGCACCAAGAACAGTGATTATTACATTATTGAAATACTCTTTGGACTGGGCTTCTAGGATCTCACAGCCACTCACCTTTTCTCTGACGTCGCTAGCTACTTCTCAGTCTCCTTTGCTGGTTCCTTCTAGTCCCCTGATCCCTAAAGGTGCCCCAGATTCCTGTCATTACACCTCTTCTTTAACTAGATCACCCTCTTGGTGAGCTTACCCGGCCTTACGGTTTTAAATATGAGCAGTGGTATTCTGGTGTGTACTGTGATGTAACACTCAGATACCCCTTCAAGGAAGGACGTTTTTGCCCCAGCTGCTAAGGACACTGTCCATGGACAGGCTTCAGCTGTCAGCTGCCAGCTCATGTCTGTCGGCTTCAGAGAGTCTTTCCCAAGGCCATGACTTTCTGGGGATGGTCAATGTTCAATAACGGGTTGAGGGGCGAGGTAAGGCCTTGTTATTTCAACGCCACATAGGACAACGCTGACACGCCATTTCAGCTCCAGGGCGCCCCATGGGATCAGACAAGGCTGTCAGGCCTGCGTCATAGTTGACTCCCTCTGCCCAATCCTGCTTCTTCCGCCTGCCTTCCAGAAATGTGGATTCCCAAGAGCATTCTTTGTGAAACATCCTAAACACTAAACCGTGCCTCTCAATCTGCTTCCCAAAGGACCCAAACTGTGACACCCTTATATGCTGATGACGGATAAACTTTATATCACCAGTCCAATCTTACCCCTCCAAAGGGTATATCCAACTGTTACTTGGAAATCTAACAGACACTCAAACGTAATGTATTTAAAACCGAGCTCTTGATAGCCCCATTTCCAAAATCTTTTCTTCTTCTCCTCTCAGTCGATAAATTAATTCTTTCAGTTGTTCAGGCTAACAGTCTGGAACGACACTTAATTTCTCTCCTTATTTTATATGCTACCTCCTGCTACTAGCAAATCCTATACTTTCTACCATGAAAAAACATTAAAAACCAGATCAATCCTTCTCACCTCCACCGCTAACAGCCTGGCCTAACACTACTCTCACTCCCTTGAATTATTTAATCCCCTTCTAGCGGGTCTCCCTGCTTCTTCTCTTCCTCTCTTACTTTCTATTTTAAATGAAGTGCTAAAGCGTAAGTCAGATCATGTCATTGCTCTGCTCAACACCTTCCAACGTGAGATGAATAAAATTAGTAAATTTCTATCCAGGCTAATTATGAAAAAGGAGAGAAGAAATAAACGAGCAGCATGAGTAAAGACAGAGAGCGTAACTATAGATCCTATGAATATTTTTTTAAAAGAATATTAAGAACTCTGCACCAATGTATTTGACAGCTTAGACAAATAGATAAACGCTTTGGAAAACACCAAATATCAAAGCTCACTCAAAAAGAAAGAGACTACCTTCATTGTCTTTTATTGTTGTTGTTGTTTTGTTTGTTTGTTTTTGAGTTGGCATCTCACTCTGTCACCCAGACTGGAGTGCAGTGGCACACTCATGACCACTCCAGTGCCAACCTGCTGGGCTCCAGCGATCCTTCCACCTCAGCCTTCCAAGTAGCCGGAGCAGCCGGGCTCGGTGGCTCAGCCTGTAATCCCGCGCTTTGGGAGGCCAAGGTGAGTGGATTGCCTGAGCCCGCGGGTTCGAGACCCGCCTGGGCAACTTGGTGAGACCTCATCTCTACAATAAGTTAAAAACTTAGCTGGGCGTGGTGGCGTGCGCCTGTAGTTCCCGCTACTTGGAAGGCTGAGGCAGAGGGATCGCCTGAGCCCAGCGGGTCGAGGCCGCGGTGGCCGGGAGCGGCCACTGCACTCCAGTCTGGGCGACAGAGTGAGACTCCTAATCAAAAAAAAAAAAAAAAAAACCAAGTAGCCGGAGCTACAGGCTTGTGCCACTACAATCCAGCCTTGCAACAGAGTGAGACTCCAACTCAAAAAAAAAAAAAAAAGACCCAATGACTGTCCCCTATAGGGTGTGAATAATTCAAAAGACACAATCCTGAACAGCATAATGCTGAATGTTGAAACCCCTAAAGATCAAAATCCTCAAAGATTAAAATCCCAATTGTTGAAATACTGAAAGTTGAATTCTGGGAAGGGATTAGTGAGTTTCCAGTTGTATTCAGGATAGCTTCATCATGATAGGTAGAACTATTACCTTGCTATTGTCTATTTGTATTTGGCAGAAAATACAGATGAATGAATTCGTCATGTGATACGGCAATGCCGTAAACTTCAGTTTAAAAATGTGTCATTTGCATATATTAGCATTCCTTCTAGCTGATGACATTCCAGGGATGTTTAATGAATTGAAGCCACATCTGCCTGAAGCAGCCAGCAAAATTACTGACTGGTTAGAGAATAATTATGTGCATGGTGGCGGGGGAGAAGAAGACACAACGGTGTTCTTTTAATCCTCAGTGTTGTTTTAGTCAAATCTGTGGTCTGTATACAGACCACAGATTTGACTAAAACAACACTGTGTAAAATAAATTTCTGAGTAGCTAAAACACCATAGAAGTATGACACCAAAGATGGGAAAATTTAACAGAGAATGCTCGTGTTAATGTATAGTGAACCACCAAATAACTTCAAAAATAGCAGCACCATGTAGAAAATGAATGTGTGTATCCTCCAAGGAGAGCCGTGCCCCAAAAGAAAAAAAAAAGAAGCTATTCATCATGATGTAAGACTGCAAAAAATAGTTAGTAATTGCCAGCTCTTATGGACTATCTGCATGCAGTTGCTTATCATCTATTCTTGTCATGCACTTTTTCTTTTTTCTTTTTTTTTTTTTGAGTTGGAGTCTCACTCTGTCACCCAGACTGGAGCGCAGTGGCCGCTCCCGGCCACCGCAGCCTCGACCTGCTGGGCTCCGGCGATCCTTCCGCCTCACTCTTCCGAGTAGCCGGAATTACAGGCATGCGCTACCACGCCCGGCTGATTTTTTGACTTATTGTAGAGATGCTGTCTCGCTGCCCAGGTGGGTCTTGAACCGGCGGGCTCAGGCAATCCACTCACCTCAGCCTCCCAAAGGTGCGGGATTACAGGCTGAGCCACCGAGCCCAGCGCACTTTTGCATGTATCAAACTTTTTTTTTTTAGTTGTTTTTTTTTTCATTTTTAAGGTTTTTTTCCCCCCATGACTTTAAATTGTCAGCATTATTTTTTTACAATTCATTATGCCATCTATTTTATCTTCCAGTACTGGAAGCATCATTTCCAATACTGGAGGTATAAATTGTGTAGAGACTTCTAAAGAGTTCTCATTTGTTTTATGTACTTTTTGCAAAGTTGACTCCACGAATGTGTATTATCACAACATTGATTGTGGGTAAGCATTGTGTATGTACATAAGAACGCTGAAACCTCCTAAATAAATAAAGAGATCTCCTTTGTACATCTGCATTTGTGAAAGATAAAATTTCTTGAAATCTTGACTTTTTGGGCAACTGCATATCATGGTGGCTTTCGTGGTGACCCATTGTAGCTTTAGGTGGCTTGGCACGGTATTTCAGATGACCACAGTTATAAAGCTGGGTGCACACAATTACCCACCATAGTATATGCATTTATCCAGTTCCCCTTTGACTTATTTTTTTATGAATAGGATTCATCTGCTCATAACTGCCAACCCATGAGACTGTCATTAGTCTACCCAAGTGTTTATGTTTGCAAAAATATGTGTGTTGTTACTGCCTGTTTTATTGTTACATACATAAGAAGTGTTCTGTTATGTTTTTGTGTTTCTCAAATAAGTCCTTTTTCAAAAATGTAAATAAATACCCTTTAATGAATTTTAAAAACATTTTTTCAGAATCAAACTTTGGGGATGTTTGAGCTTTCAGGATTTCAGCATTCAGAATGATGGCACATTCAAGACTGTGTCTTTCAAGATTATCATTGGCTTCCTGTCCCCTCAGATCAGGAGCAAGCAACAAATGCATGCTTTCAGCACCTTCAATCAAAATTTTAATGGAAGTTCTCATCCCTGTGCAATAAGACAAAAAAAAAAAAAAAAAAAAGACCTCAAGATTGGAAAGAAAAAAGTAAAATTACACACAGACATGGTCATTTTTTTTTTTTTTTGAGTTGGAGTCTCACTCTGTCGCTGAGAGATGAGAGACCTCATCTCTACAATAAAAAAAAAAAAAAAAAAAAAAAAATTAGCCGGGCGTGGTAGCACGCGCCTGTAATTCCAGCTACTGGGAAGGCTGAGGTGGAAGGATCACCAGAACCCAGAAGGTAGAGGCTGCGGTGGCCGGGAGCGGCCACTGCACTCCAATCTGGGTGACAGCGTGAGAGTCCAACTCAAAAAAAAAAAAAAAAAAAGAAAGAAAGAAGTGGGATAGTTTCTAAGTTCATAGTCCTACATAATGTCTACCTCACACTATCACATGCACGTGGATACACACACTCAAAGCCCTAAAGGACATGCAGGGTAGGGGACAGGCAAACGTTTAACCAGAAATTTTAAGAAGGGAAAATGATTGGCAAACCTGACTGGCCAACAGGCAAATTCCCTCTTCCCCACCTGCTGTCTTCAGTTTAAACTTCCCGCTGACCAATAAGTTCAACGAAGACCTTGAATTTCCCCCCGCTGCTCCCCTTCCCAGTCTTCTGTCCCAGCAGCTTGACGGCTGCTAATGGTGACAACTGGCGTCAGTTTGGTCCTAAAACTCTACTTCTCATGATGTGAACTTGGGCAAATCACTTATCGTCTCTGCCTAAACCTGTCCTTTGCTGGGCAATGGAGACAATAACAGTAACCGACATAGGGTTGTGGCAAGTAGTAAATGACTTTATCTAGGGAATTTAAAATAGTGCCCAGAACATAGTATTGCTGTCGTTATTTTATTAGTCTGTAGACCAGATTTTCAGAAATCATATTGTATCTTTTTGTTTTTGTTTTTTTTTTTTTTTTGAGTTGGAGTCTCACTCTGTCACCCAGACTGGAGTGCAGTGGCCGCTCCCGGCCACCGCAGCCTCGACCTGCTGGGCTCCGGCGATCCTTCAGCCTCAGCCTTCCGAGTAGCTGGAACTACAGGCACACGCTACCTCTCCCGGCTAATTTTTTGATTTATTCTAGAGATGAGGTCTCGCCAAGTCGCCCAGGCGGGTCTCGAACCCGCGGGCTCAGGCAATCCACTCACCTCAGCCTCCCAAAGCGCTGAGATTACAGGCTGAGCCACCGAGCCCGGCTTTGTTTTTGTTTTTTTAAAAAAATGAGGTCTCATTCTGTTGGCTAGGCTGGTCTCAAACTCCTACGCTCAAGCAATCCTTCTGCCTCGTCCTCCCACAGTGCTGGGATTACAGGCATGAGCCACTGCGCCCGGCCCTGCTGCATCTTTTTGAGGGGAATGGAATCAAAAACGTCACTGTGTTAACAATGCCTAAAGACCATCCCTCTATTCCAAGTTGATATTTGCCTCTGGCTTGGGCTAGTTTCCTCAAAAACTGGACTTTGGGATGGAGATTTGCAGGCAAGAAGTGTATTGTTGGAGTACAAGCTCAGGGACACACCTGCAGGGGAGTGGAAAAGGCAGCATTAGGCAAAGAGAGAAGGTGAACTACAACGTGCCCACACCTGAGCACATTCTTTGACACCTGAGCCAGTCCCTTGGCGAACTCTCAAGCTGAACTGTCAGACATGTCCTGAGTTGAAGCCAGTGGGCCTTTATACCTTCTTATCAATCAGTCATAGGATGCTGGCTGCCACCCAAGACAACAAGACATTGGGTAAGAGGGTTTCTTCAGCTAGGGGAAATTTCCTAGATGGGCATACCGAAGTCTGTCGGCCATGCGCCCTCTTGGCAGCTGGGCAAATGAATACTTCAGTTCTGGAAGGCGGAGGTTTCAGCTGTGTACTACAGCATCCACTACAGTTTGCTCTTACACCACTTGCTTCACAGAAGTTCTGGGAGAAGCTCTTTCAAGATTCTGTTTGGCCTCTTTTCTTGAAGAATCTTGCGAAATGAAGGTTAAGGAATGTACTACAAAATCCATTGAGAATCATTGTCAAGGACTTTCCAAAGTCTAGAGAAAACACACTGAACTTTCTCAAAGAATGTAGAATAGTTCCAGGAACATATAGTCCAAGAAGTCAGATCTATAGCAAACGGTTCGTATGTTAGTAGGCACTCCAGGTGCAAAATTATTGAATGGAAAAGGCAGAGTGGGTAGACTCTATGGGTAATCTAACTGACTGTAACTTGTATAGGAAGCCAGAGGTGTTCGGAAAAATTGTAGCTATTGGACAAGACCTTTTAAAAGCAATCCCTCAAGTTTTTCCAGTGAGAACAGACTAAACTCTAACTCAGCTCTGAAGGCAAAGAAAGAATAAGTCCAAAAGAGACAGAATAAGTTCCTGGATGTTTATAGAGAGCATTCAGGAGTAAATCCTGGGGCAGATATAGTTCTAGCTCTCTCTTCATCATTTGTTAATGGCGCTGGGCTAGAAATGGGGGGTTAGCACACAAACAGAGCTTTGAATGAGAAAAAGCCCTATTGTCAGATCTCTAACTTCTCATTAAATATTTTGAAAAGTAAATATAGCGGCGCAGTGGCTCACGCCTATAATCCCAGCAATTTGGGAGGCCAAGGTGAGAGGATCGCCTGAACCATGGGTTCGAGACCAGCCTGGGCAACTTACTGAGACCTCATCTCTACGATAAATCAAAAAATTAGCCGGGCGTGGTGGTACGTGCCTGAAGTTGCAGCTTCTTGGAAGGCTGAGATGGCAGGAACGCCTGAGCCCAGCAGGTCGAGGCTGTGGTGGCCGTGAGCATGCCACTGCACTTCAGCCTGGGCGACGGAGTGAGATTCTGACTCAAAAAAAAAAAAAATGAATATGGAATTTACATACCATAAAATCCAGCTTTATGAAGGGTATGATTCGGTGGTTTTTAGTATGTTCACAAGGTTGCACAGCCATCACCACCACTACCTAACTCCAGAATATTTTCCTTACTCTAAAAAGAAACTTTGTACCCATGACCACCCCCATTCTCCCTTCCTGCTAGCTCCTGGAAACCATGAATCAAGTGACTGTCTTTATAGATCTGCTTATTGCAGGCATTTCATAGAATTGGGATCATGTAATATGTGGCCTTTTATGTCTGATATCTTTTAACCCATATAATTATTTGGAAATTCATCATTGTTATTGCATGTGTTGGTAGTGCATTCCTTTTTATACCTTATTCCTAAGTATCGATAGTTTATTCCTTCGAGTAGTATTCCATTGCAAGGATATACCACATTTTGTTTATCTATTGTTTATTATCAGTGGGTGAACATATGTTTTGGCTACTATAAATAATGCTGCTGTGAACACTCATGTGTACATTTTTGTGTAAATATGTGTTTTCCACATTCTCAAGTATATACTTTAAAATGGAATTCCTGGGTCATGTTTAATTTTTTGAGGAATTGTCAAATTGTTTTCCAAAGTGAATATACCATTTTGCATTCCCACCAGCAGGGTATGAAGGTTCTAATTTCGGCACGTTCTTGCCAATGCTTGTTATTTTCATTATAGCCGTCTTAGTGGGTGTGTCACTGAATAGTTTGAAAAAGCTTTAGAACAAAAATCAGAGTAAGATCCAGAATAAACTGATGTCCTTGAAATAAAATGAGATAGGGCAACCCCTTCGTGTCCCCTCCCACTGTGGTAGGTTTTCTGTCCTCTCAAAAATCCTACTTTCTCAAAATAAAATAAAATAAATTAAATAAAACGAGATACTCTCACTCTAATCATCAAGAACTGGAGGAGAGAGCCTTTTGATAAAGACTCATAAATATTGTGAGTCAAAAGGATATTAGAAAAACAATTATACTGTGCTAGCTAAAAAATTAGAGAAAAAATAAAGAAGATGAGGAATGACGGTGCTCTGAGGGAGAAACCAAGTGCCCAATTTATTTAAATTCAAAAACAAATTAAGGTCAGGTGTGGTGGCTCACTCCTATAATCCCAGCACTTTGGGAGGCTGAGGTAGGAGGATCACTTGAGGCCAAGAAAAGCCTGGGTAACACAGCAAGATCTTGTCTCTACAAAAAAAAATTAAATTAAAAAGAAAATTAGCTGGACATGGTAATGTACACCTATAGTCCCAGCTACTGGGCAGGCTGATTCAGAAGGGTTGCCTGGGCCCAGGAGATAGCTTGGACAACAGAGTGAGACTCGGACTCAAAAAAAGAGGAACAAATTTTTAAAGGAATAAAAATATTAAAGAAGAACCTTGCAATTTTTTTTTTATCAATACAAAACATACAGTTATCAACCTTAAGCTGGAGCATCATTATATAACTTCTCCCTTGGAGTCAGTTAACTATTCAGATGGTGAGTTTCTCTAACAACCCTCAGACATTCTGCATATGCCACCCACAGTTATCATCCTCAGACCTCAGACCATGGGACATTCTTTCCTGCCTTGTGACATGCAAAAAAAAAAAAAAAAAAATCTACTGTGCAAATGACATCTCTGGAAAAAACACTCTCCTGGTCATCTCTTTCTTGAAATAAGTGAGGATTCCTCAATTCAAAATGAGTTATGTTTCATTTGGACTCTGACTTACCTGTAAGTCATTTGGACTCTTACTTTGTGTCTACATGAAGTCGAAACGGAAGATCTCCACAGGGTGCCAGGATCTTGGTGGCCACAAATTCTACTGAAACTGTCAGAATTATTGAGGCTAATTAGCCGGGCATGATAGTGGGCGTCTATAGTTCCAGCTACTTGGAAGACTGAAGCGGAAGGATTGCCAGAGCCCAGCAGGTCGATGCTGGGATGGCCGTGAGTGTGCCACTGCACTCTAGCCTGGGTGACAGCTGAGACTCCACCACAAAAAAAAAAAAAAAGAATTATTGAGGCTAAATTTTTCAAGGTTAAGTTGACCCCATCCAAAGCTGTACCCAAACTTGTACAATAACTTCTAAAAGTAGAAACTAAAAAGAAGACTAAAACCTATGCTTGAAAGGCAATAAGACATATTATACCTTATATTACTCGTTTGCCATTCCTATTCTCTCAGTTAAGAAACCTAATAGGAGGCAGGGTGTCGTAGCTAACACCTATAATCCCAGCACTTTGAGATGCCAAGGTAGGAGGATTGCCTGTGCCCAGGAGTTCGAGACCAGCCTAGGCAACATGGTGAGACCTCATCTCTACAATAAATCAAAAAATTAGCCAGACACGGGAGAGGCGCACCTGTAGTTCCAGTCACTGAGGAAGCTACGGCAGAAGGATCACCTGAACCCAGCAGGTCGAGGCTGTGGTGAGTTGTGATCGTGCCACTGCATTCCTGTCCCAGGCGACAAAAAAAAAAAAAAAAAAGGAAGGAAGGGAAAAAACCGGGTGTGGTGGCTCACACCTGTAATCCCAGCACTTTGGGAGGTGGAGGCAAGAGCCCAAGGGTTCAAGACCAGCCTGGGCAACTTGGCGAGACTTTGTCTCTACAATAAATCAAGAAAAATTAGCTGGGCATGGTGGTGTGCACCTGTAGATCCAGCTACTTGGAAGGCTGAGGTGGAAGGATCGCCTGAGCCCAGCAGGTCAAGGTGGGGGTGGCCATGAGCGTGCCACTGCACTCCAGCCTGGGCAACGGAGTGAGTCTCTGACTCGAAAGAAAGAAAGAAAGAGAGAGAGAGAGAGAGAGAGAGAGAGAGAGAGAGAGAGAGAGAGAAGAAGGAAGGAAGGAAGGGGAAATCTAGTAGGAGAGGATAGACATTTGTTCAGGATGTTAGAGCCACAAATTTGTGATTCAAGTGATACTGAGGAGCTACTCTCATCAAACCTGTCAACAAATTTTCAAGAAAGAAATCCAACAAAGAGGCTAAAATGAGCACTGCCAGAATCTTGATAAGCAATTACCCCTCAAACAGTAGAAAGATCAGGACTGCTATTAACCCCAGATAGTAACGATCTATCCTCCAGTTCAGGCTGAAAAATGACCAGTGGGCCTGGGAGAAGACAGTTGAGATCATTTGCATCCACATAACTTAATCGTGACCGAGAACAGACACCACCCGCGTCAGTACGATTTAATAATTTTTCCAGGAAATGCTTGCACTGTATCGCTTCACTGTTTTTCTCACGGAACTACTATAAGCCATTTTTGTTCAGACAAGTTGTTCATCGGGGCCAACAGTTTTCTTGTCAAACGATTTTCTTACCAAGACTCAGTTCAAGACCCTTGCTTTGCTGTGCCATTAATCCTAAACTGTTAAGTCACAACCAGCCCCAATTCGCTTTAATGAGCTTAAGCCATGTGACCCCAGAATCCAAAACCCTACAAATATCCTACCCTGTTGGCAGGTGGGACATCCTTATCTATTCCTTCCTCTGGAGGTTGGAATACGATGATTGGAGTTCCCATAATCGGGACTTGCAACGGCTTGACTGCTCCTAGGGCCCAGAGTGCCACCCACCCCAGAGGGAGGCTTGGAGGCAGGAATGACAACGACACAGCTCCAGAGGGCCAACCTGTGGGGTCCTGAGCCCTGCCTGAGGCAACCCTTCTTCTGGCCACTCTCATCAGGCCCAGAGCTTAGAATGAAGGACACTCTCGGGTGTTGGAGTGGGGGGTGTGGATAAAGATGATATCTGCTGTATTATACATTATACTATATAATATAATATGGCATATTCTATATTATGTTATATTATATTATAGTATTTTATTATATTTAGGCTCACATCTATAGTTCCACACTTTGGGAAGCTGGGGTAAGAAGATTGCTGCTTGAGCCCAGGAGTTCAAGACCAGCCTGGGCAACATAGCAAGACGTCATCTCTAAAAAAATATTTAAAAATTAACGGGGCATGGTGGTGTGCACCTGAGGCTGAAGTGGAAGGATCACCTGAGCCCAGGAGGTGGTGGTTGCAGTGAGCTGTGACCATGACATTACGCTCCAGTCTGGGCCACAAAGACTCAAAAGAAAAAAAACGGGGGTGAGGGATACCTATATCTATATCATCTATATCTATATAGATAGATAGATAGATGGATAGATAGATGTCTCCTTCCTGGACCTTTCCTTCTGAGACACGAATAAGATTCTGTCCCCACCGGGTTCTCCTTCACTGCAGTAGGTCTCAAAACTTAGCTCTGCTTAGCAGGCTTTTGGGTCATCTTTGGATGAGTTGACAAAGAAAAACAACCATAGGCCAGGCGCAGTGGCTCACACCTGTAATCTCAGCACTTTGGGAGGTGGAGGTGAGAGGATTGTCTGGGCCCTCTGGTTCGAGACTAACCTGGCCTGGGCAACATGGCGAGACCTCGTTTCTACAATAAATAAAAAAATCAGCCAGGCATGGTGATGCATGCCTGTGGTTCCAGTACTTGGAAGGCTGAGGCTGAAGGCTGACCTGAGCCCAGCAGGTCGAGACTGCGGTGGCCATGAGCATGCCACTGCACACCAGTCTGTGTGACAGAGTGAGACTCCGACTCAAAAAAGAAAAAAGAAAAGAAAAACAGCCAGCATGTCGTTTTCAAGCTGATCAAGTTCCTTCCTCCGAATAACAGGTTCATCATAACTTTTGGGGGGTGTCATTCAAACGCTTGCAGGTTGCAAAACTCCCCTTGTCCCCCCTTTCACCTTGACCTGGGCCTTTCTTACTGGAGGCCTGTGGTCATTGACTGCCAACGAATTCATTCTTTCGTGAATCAGCCGGGTCTGCACACTTGCGCGACCTGGGCCTCCCCACTTCTTCCACCAGGGGTCTTGTTGCTGCACACAGTCACACTTGGGAAATTCACCAAGGGCTTCGCCAACCACCCTGGAAATCCCAGGCTGCACCAAGTCGTCGCGGCGCGGGAAAGCACCGAGTCCTCCAAATCCTCCCGCTCCGTCAAGTGCCACTGAGGCCTTGACCGAGCCCGGGGAGCTGCGGTTGTGCCTGGCTCCTACCTGGCCACTAGAGGGCGCCGCTCCCAGGCTGCGCCGCGAACCTGGGCAGATCCAGGTGTGATCGAGGCAGCGCGTTCAAATTAACCCCTTTCTGCACCTTCCCGCTCCTCATCACGACCGCACCCAAGGGCCCCGGACCTTCCTGCCCGGAGCCTTTCCCCGGGCGCCCCCCGGTCCGCCACGGAGAGGAGTCCAAGGTCAACGCCCCCTGCCCCAGCGCACCCCGGCCCAGGCAGCAGGCCGGGATCGCGAGCCCGGTCACCCCTGCAGCCCTCGCGGCCGCCCTCGCGGGGCTGGCGTCGGGCCCCGGCCCACCCCGGGCGAGGGGCGGCCGCGCGCCCAGAGGCCCGAGGCCAGCCCCGCGGACACGCGTCCCTGCTCCCGCCTGGCGTCGGCGCGCGGGCCCGCGTGGACACGGAGGACTCGAGCGCGGGGCCCCGGCCCTGGGGCCCGGCCTGGGCCTCGCACCCGCGCCGGCCCGAGGAGCCGCCGCGTCCCGACCCCGCGTGGCCCCGGCTCGAGGGCGCGCGAGGACACCGGCCGCAGCGGGCCGCCCGGCAGGAGCCCGGCGGGCCGGGGCGGGGCCGGAAGGGAGACGCCTCCGCCGGGGCGGGGCCTGCGGGGAGGCCCGCCCTCCGGGGCGGGGTGGCCGCTCGAGTCCGGCAGGCCCGCGTCGGGGCTCGGCCCTGGCCTCCGCTTGGGGGCGCCCGGGGGCGGGAGCAGGGGGCGCGGCCTCCCCGCCCCGCCCCGCCCCCTCCCCCGCCCCGCCCCACCCCACCCGGTCCAGGGCCCGCCCTCTCCGGACCGCCCTGCTGCTCCGAATCGCCCACCAGCCTCCCGCCCCCCCCGCCCCACTGTCGCCCACGGAGGCGCGATCTGGGGACACCCTTGCCACGGGCGCGCGCGCTCTCGGGGACGCCGGCGCCCCAAACCTCCGGCGGGCGGCGCGGCTCCGGGGGCTCGGCGGCCCCGCCCCGCCGGCCGTTCCCAGGGTCCGGGGGCTGCGCTCGCCTAGTGCGAGGACGAAGACGCAAGCAGAGAGACGAGGTCCCGGGAGGAGCTGTCCAGCCTGGGGGCGGGGACGTCCGGGCAGCACCTGGCGGGGGGCGGGGAGGCCGGGGGACGGGCCGCGCAGCCCACCCCGAGACTCCAGCCTCGCCTCCTGCGCCTTCTCCACGGCCGCACCAGCCACTCACCCTGGGCCAGGCCCACGGCCATTCTCCCTCCAGCGTTCCTCCTCGTCTCCTAAAGGACTGATCTCTGCAATTACCACCATTTGTTTCCATCTGCGTTGACTTGAAAGCTTTTTTCTGAAAATCGCTGACATTCATCCAACAGCTCCACCTTTTAAAAATAAGGACTTGGCCTGAGGGCCCCGGGTTCGAGACCCGCCTGGGCCCCTTTGGGGAGACCCCATCTCTACAATAAAATCAAAAAATTTGCCGATCGTGGTAGC